>JAUIMM010000080.1:312500-547500 GCA_031769625.1 Taudactylus pleione
CACACACACACACAGCCAGCCACACACACACACAGCCAGCCACACACACACACAGCCAGCCACACACACACACAGCCAGCCACACACACACACAGCCAGCCACACACACACACAGCCAGCCACACACACACACAGCCAGCCACACACACACACAGCCAGCCACACACACACACAGCCAGCCACACACACACACAGCCAGCCACACACACACACAGCCAGCCACACACACACACAGCCAGCCACACACACACACAGCCAGCCACACACACACACAGCCAGCCACACACACACACAGCCAGCCACACACACACACAGCCAGCCACACACACACACAGCCAGCCACACACACACACAGCCAGCCACACACACACACAGCCAGCCACACACACAGCCAGCCAGCCAGCCACACACACAGCCAGCCAGCCACACCCACACACACAGCCAGCCAGCCAGCCACACACACACAGCCAGCCAGCCACACACACACAGCCAGCCAGCCACACACACACACACAGCCAGCCAGCCACACACACACACACAGCCAGCCAGCCACACACACACACACAGCCAGCCAGCCACACACACACACACAGCCAGCCAGCCACACCCACACACAGCCAGCCAGCCACACCCACACACAGCCAGCCAGCCACACCCACACACAGCCAGCCAGCCACACCCACACACAGCCAGCCACACACACCCACACACAGCCAGCCACACACACCCACACACAGCCAGCCACACACACCCACACACAGCCAGCCACACACACCCACACACAGCCAGCCACACACACCCACACACAGCCAGCCACACACACCCACACACAGCCAGCCCCACACACACAGCCAGCCCCACACACACAGCCAGCCACACACACACACAGCCAGCCCCACACACACACACAGCCAGCCCCACACACACACACAGCCAGCCCCACACACACACACAGCCAGCCCCACACACACACACAGCCAGCCCCACACACACAGCCACCCACACAGACACACACAGACACAGCCAGCCACACACAGACACACACAGACACAGCCAGCCACACACAGACACACACAGACACAGCCAGCCACACACAGACACACACAGACACAGCCAGCCACACACAGACACACACAGACACAGCCAGCCACACACAGACACACACAGACACAGCCAGCCACACACAGACACACACAGACACAGCCAGCCACACACAGACACACACAGACACAGCCAGCCACACACAGACACACACAGACACAGCCAGCCACACACAGACACAGCCAGCCACACACAGACACAGCCAGCCACACACAGACACACACAGACACAGCCAGCCACACACAGACACACACAGACACAGCCAGCCACACACAGACACACACAGACACAGCCAGCCACACACAGACACAGCCAGCCACACACAGACACACACAGACACAGCCAGCCACACACAGACACACACAGACACAGCCAGCCACACACAGACACACACAGACACAGCCAGCCACACACAGACACACACAGACACAGCCAGCCACACACAGACACACACAGACACAGCCAGCCACACACAGACACACACAGACACAGCCAGCCACACACAGACACACACAGACACAGCCAGCCACACACAGACACACACAGACACAGCCAGCCACACACAGACACACACAGACACAGCCAGCCACACACAGACACAGCCAGCCACACACAGACACACACAGACACAGCCAGCCACACACAGACACACACAGACACAGCCAGCCACACACACACAGCCAGCCACACACACACAGCCAGCCACACACAGACACAGCCAGCCACACACACACAGCCAGCCACACACACACACACACACACACACACACACAGCCAGCCACACACACACACACAGCCAGACACACACACACACACAGCCAGACACACACACACACACACACACACAGCCAGCCACACACACACACACAGCCAGACACACACACACACACACACAGCCAGCCAAGCAGTAATAGAGAATCTGAGCCTGCACTGCCCAAATGCTTCTCAGCAGCTGATTTTCTTATGTAACCCAGTGAGTCAGGTCTCGAAGTATATTACTACTTGATGAACACTGTTATATTCCTTTTTTTTTTTTTTTTTTTTTTAAGGGCCAGTCCTCCTTTACCTGCCCCCACCCTGTTTGGACTGAGTTACTCAAAAAACTATGGGAGTTGGATTTGTGATGCCCCAGAGTCGCTTAGTATTCTCTCGAAGATTATTTTTTTGTTTTTGGGCAGGGTGATGACCACAGGGGAGGGCATATTTTTAATTTTAAAGGGCAAACTTTTGGCCACATCGCTAAAGCTGATCTGTGTCTGTGTGTACATATATATATGTGTATATATAAATATATGTGTGTGTGTCAAAATACCAAAAGTCGGGATGCTTATGCGGGCGCCCGCATCCCGACGGAAAGCCCTGGGTTTAGGGGGAGGGTTAAGGATATGCACTAGCGGGAGGGTTAGGTTTAGGGTGCTGGGGGGATGGGAAGATTAGGTTTAGGCAGCGGGGTGGGCTAGGGTTAGGATACTGACACAGTTGTGGGTATCGTGTTAGGGATGCCGGCATCTGGATTCTGAAAGATGGGATGCCGAGCGCCAGCATCCTGTACCCAACCCAATCATCGGTAATATAACATTAATATAATGAGTTACATTGTATGTACTGTAATATAATGCCGTAATTCACACGATGCCACATATAAGGGGGCAATTCAGTTGTATGCATGACCAGTTCCTTTCTCGTGCAAGATGCACATATACATTTGTGTACAGCAGTTTCTCGCGTGCTAAGTTCCAGGCGCGCTGCATTTATTGCGCACTCGCGACTAGCCACAAAGCCTAACTTTGCAAAAAGAAAATAAATATTCCACTAATATGTACTGGTTCTTTATGCTGCCCATACTCTGGCAGATGCCATCGCTCCCCCTGTCCGTATTGGTGTTACAAGCCAGTCACCCAAATAAGTGACCCAAATGGGACGTGTCTTGAGAAAGGGCCTGTGCGACTGGATTACATTAGTGTCCAGTTAGTGATCTATTGTCTGTCCACGCTAGAGGAGATCAGTTTATTATCATTTATTTAGTCATTGGCCAGTGTATGGTTGCAACAATACTGACGTTTGATTATATTTTCAGATAAAAGAGATTTCTTTTTTTTGCGCTATATATAGTCACATTAGGCTAGTTTGTTGCTACTAAGGTGTGCATTGCAGTAGCATCCGGGAGAACTGGTTGTCTGTCAACATAACATTGTGTTACTATTTACAATGTATAACCTAGAACTTGATCAAACCAGTCATGCATGCCTATGAGGGCAAGAGGAAAGCGCACTGTAGTTTATTTCCATCCATAAAATCACACATCTCTGCATATACAATGTAAAAATAGGAACGAAGGTTAATCAATGCTGTGGGTCTCTAGCACAGTAAAATACAGAACTTCTCCCTTACTCCTCATGGCCACTTACAGGCGAATAGTCCATGGACAACTCCAGCAACAGATGATCATGATAACGATGATTGCATTTAACAATCTGATCTCTACGTGTTTCAAGCCATTTGGCCTTTCATCAGGCGCATGTCTAGAATAGGGATGGCCACAGTTTGTACCCCACAGTACACACTATCATGCCACAGTGCTTATGAATGGGCAGGGAGACAGATATGTTGTAGTCTTCACTCTAGCACCCTGCACCTGTCACAACCCGTGCATTTCCTCTTTCCTGCCTGGGGTGTCACTCTCTGCTATGCTGCTTCTAGCACACTCAGCTGATGTAACAAACTGTTGATATACAGACAAGTGTGTGCTAGAAGAACCAGAGCAGAGAGTGACACCCCAGGCAGGAAAGAGGAACTGCACAGGTTGTGACAGGTGCAGGGTGCTAGAATGTAGACTATTGTACATATACATAACCATAGTCTCAGACTTACAAAAGGGAACGGACAAGTCCTTGTTTGAGTGATCAGGGCAGTATCTGTAACTAGGGTTTGTTGAACCATGTGATGCTGACAGTAGGCACTATCATTTTACAATGGGAGTGACCACTTCATAGATACATGAACACATGGCTGTAAGACAAGCTGCGTCTTTCCACACTCTGCAGTGCCTCAGCCTGAGTGGTGTTGACCAAACAGTGAATGTAGCTCTGAGCATACACACCACACTCTCTGACAGAGCCTGTACAAGCCCTAACGCACGCAAACACGTATTGTGCTCGGGATAACCGCTCTATGATGTCATAAACTGCTTGTAGCATTCGCCATTCACTAAATTTACTTCTGCTCACTGTATTTTATGTTTTACTCAGTCTGTGCCATAATAGAGTAGTAGTAAATTTTTTTTTTTATTTTTTTTTTAAATCCATGATCTGTATATTAAAATGTTGAAAGTTGGATACCAGTTGGCCGCTCGCATAGCTGTGGGTGAGCACCGATCAAGACAATCGTGACCATCGGGCTTGTGACGAGACCCTTGTGGTAGGGTCTCGTGGCCGCAACCCCCAGAGAGATTTCGGCTCTCTCAGAGTGATGTCAGTGGGGCCGCCCCCAAACGGCAGGCGTTCTCATGGGAGCGCCTCCATTTGGGCAGCCACCCCTCCCCCCCCTCCCCGGCCCGCCCACCAAAGGAGGCGTGCTGTCACTCAACATCGACAGCTCGCCCCCTTTGGTGCGAGACCCGGAGCGACTGATTGCCCGTCGCTAGCCGGGTCTCGCGCATGCGCACGACGGAGCCGGCTCCATGTGCTGTGGGCCACCATCGACCCGGTTGCGAGCGCTCAGCGCTTGTGACCGGGTCTGAATCAGGCCCTCCGTCTACACAAAGTAATTGAGGCTGCTGCTGTTTTACGCAGTTTGATCTTTTGTTCACGGAATGGCTGCAGTGCCCTTATAAATGTCTGCGGCTCTGTATAAATCTGATCTGACCACAATCCCCTTAAAAAGTGGGAGGCACTTATAGAAACCGTTGTAATTCCTACACCGTTCACCTGATTTGGATGTAATTACCCTCAAATTAAATCTGAAAGTCTGCAGTTAAAGCACATCTTGTTTGTTTCATTTCAAAGCCATTGTGGTGGTGAATAGAGGCCAAAATATGAAAATTCTGTCAATGTCCCAATATTTATGGATCTGGCTGTATGTTCTCTACAGTGTTAGCAGTGTGATTATGTATGTTCTTTGTGGTGTTACTAGTGTGATTATGTAGGTTCTCTGTAGTGTGTGATTACATATGCTCTCTGCAGTGTTACTAGTGTGATTATGTAGGTTCTCTGCAGTGTTACTAGTGTGATTGTGTATGCTCTCTGCAGTGTTACTAGTGTGATTATGTATGCTCTCTGCAGTGTTACTAGTGTGATTGCGTATGCTCTCTGCAGTGTTACTAGTGTGATTGCGTATGCTCTCTGCAGTGTTAGTTAGCAGTGTGATTACATATGCTCTCTGCAGTGTTACTAGTGTGATTGTGTATGCTCTCTGCAGTGTTACTAGTGTGATTATGTATGCTCTCTGCAGTGTTACTAGTGTGATTGCGTATGCTCTCTGCAGTGTTACTAGTGTGATTGCGTATGCTCTCTGCAGTGTTACTAGTGTGATTGCGTATGCTCTCTGCAGTGTTACTAGTGTGATTGCGTATGCTCTCTGCAGTGTTACTAGTGTGATTGCGTATGCTCTCTGCAGTGTTACTAGTGTGATTGCGTATGCTCTCTGCAGTGTTACTAGTGTGATTGCGTATGCTCTCTGCAGTGTTACTAGTGTGATTGCGTATGCTCTCTGCAGTGTTACTAGTGTGATTGCGTATGCTCTCTGCAGTGTTACTAGTGTGATTGCGTATGCTCTCTGTAGTGTGTGATTACATATGCTCTCTGCATTGTAGTCCCTGTATAAAACCCAGTAAGGCCAATGTATTGTAACCTTATGTGAATGTTCCCTGGGACACGTTACTTACAAGGACTCCATTTCACAACTAGGCTGTAAGCCAATGTTTTCTCTGCTTGTGCCATCACTTTGCATCATGCCATAGACACAATGCTTCTATTACAGTGACTATTTGCTATCGGCCATCTGTGACAAATTCTGGAGGAGTCATTGTTACCAGTCAATAGGAGAGGGACCCCATAATGTGTTCATAGGGGCTGGGGATTCAAAATTCTCACTATAAATAACATGCTCACGTTCTACTATTGCTACAGCTCCTAGATATTTCTTATCCTTATTGTGTATTTCCTTCCCTGGAGTACAGCACACAGGACTGGTCTCTGGATACAATTGTCTCCAGGACGGCACTCAGCCTGGTGATATAAAAACATGGCTGGTATAGTAATATCTAGGCCAGTTATTTAGTCACTGGGTGGAAACCCCCTTCAATACCTCATTGCTGTCATTGCAGTTGTTGCTGCAGTAGCCACATATCGATAAGCCATTTCGGAAGAGGGCTGTTGGATTACATCAAGGCCTATGGTCTGTAAAATAACCTTGTAGATTGTATTTGTTTTGGTTTTGCTGCTATGGAACTCGCTTTGGCCTCTTTTCCCAGCAGTTTCTGTTACTGATAAGCGATTTCAGCTTGGAAGCCTTTAGTATAAAAAGGAGAACAGTATGGGGACGTCTTATCTGGAAATTGGTTACTCGGAGCATTCTGAGAACCACACAAGGTTATTACTGCTGTAAGGATATCTTTTATATTAACGTGTTTTACAGTGACTGTGGTGGTGGTGTGGGGGGGAAATACCAGACACAAGGGGAGTTTTTAAAAATATGCTAATAGATTTTAGGGAAGGTGTATGAAATTACAGACAATATCCTCATCCAGGAAACCCCAAGTTCCAGGCATGGCTGATGATCACATACATATGACTGGCTATGGTGTACATATATTAGCATGAGATGACCAATGTCTTCCCTGCGTATCACTCATACGCTGCCCACTGCTTCACTGTGGCAGACATTCACTTTAAACAGAAGTTATTAGGTAGCACAGACCTGGTTGATAAGTTATTTTAAACAGCCACGCTAGTGTGCACCCAATTCCAGCAATGACCCCTGATAGTTGGGCACTAGTTCCAGCCCTTTGGTTTCTTTGCGTACTTTGTGGAGCAGACATGGCGCTGTGACATTACATTTGTTCAAATTCCGTAAGTGGCGGTAAATGTCCCTCACTACAGTCCTGTTTCTTCATGTCAGAGGCCCTATCTAAACTTCTGTGTAGCTTTGTGAGAAATGAATGTGACATAGCTGCTTAAGGATGTGTAATAATGTATCCTGATTCTTAGACCTGGAACATTTGGTACATGAAAGTATCTTCTGTCTATTCCTGATAACACGTCGGTCTCCGAAATCTACGTTGTGTGACAGCAAGTCTTCCCTGTAAGCCTTGAAACCTTAAGCTGCATACACACGGTGCGATCTGCACAACCAACGATATCGCTTAACGATTTCCCTTGAACGTTCTGTAGTCCAAGACAAACAATATTGGGGGTACATGCTGAGAGATATCTATGATGGATATCTTTCAGTGAAGTCATCCTGCCACATCTCAACAGGCAATTCTTAACGGTATCGTCCAAGTTGTCCTGCATGTACGGACGACCAAAAATATCGTTATCGTCCAGCGGGAGTGCGCATCGTTGGTCGTTCGCTGCATAAAAATGAACGATATGAACAATATCGTTCATAGATATCGTACTGCGTGTACGCACCGTTATTGTTCGATGCATCATGGTTATCACGCTTGTGCTCAGTACTAGGATGGGGTGTAGAAAATACCTGGCATAACCGTACAACTTGCCCTATTGGCCTCACTCAGTTCCTCCAGCCGGATACCCTCCCTCGCTCCACACATTGTCACAGTTTGGGGTATAATCGGTGCAGCAGTCTGTATGATGCGTGTCATAGTTCTGTATTTATCCCTTGAAGGTGTAACCCCATGTATTTCCTATTCTCTCCCACAGGTAATGAACTTGCTAATGGGCATTCTCCTGACGGTGAAAGTCACTCATCCTGACACTGTGCCGACAGTTGATATCCAATATGAAGTTATTGGGAACTACTATGCTTCAGAGAAAGTGGCCGGTAAGTCTGTGTTATAACTAGTGGCATCTGTGCATCAGTGAAAAGTCTCAGTGCTGGTCTTTGCAATAGCTTTACTGGCCATATGTCAGGGAGGATAGCCACTGACCAGTGGTGTCTCATTCTGTGTTTGACTATCCAGTCCTGATTATTGCATCTAAGACTGTCTGATTACTTGGTTCCATCCAGTTACTGATGGCATGGCCTGTAGGTCCTGGGACCACAGTGGGAAGCCCCTAATGCTAGACATGATGCCAAATAATGTGACCGCCCTTCAGCATGAACCCGTCCACTCTTCTCCCCAACCGCCCTCTTAATTTGCTATTGTTTCTAATGCTGCATTAAGTGATGATTACAAAACCAAAACATCCTTCTCATCAGTTGAATAAATCAGCACCAGTATCTATCTGTAATAGCAAATTAAGTGGAGCATATTGTACTAGGCCGGAACTGTCTTTTTGGGGGTTTGGAATGAAACTGTCTCATATAAGTGTAAGTCGTAGGCACAGTTTTCCAGACTTTGGACTCTATTATTACAGTGTGGGGAGTGCCAAAACAATTGGAAAAGACTAGTTTCATGATCCCTAGTGATGACCTGTAACCCAAATACGATAAACTGCAGGTATCAAATAACGCATATAACCAATTTATTAACTGCACAATAAATGCAACAGCCCTATAACGTGGCAAGTCTTGGTAGCATCATATCCTATTTTAAATGTGCAAGTTAGTAAAATATGGGCAGATGTAAAACGGTACAAACAGGTGTTGGTAACAGCTAAGGAAGTATTTCTGGTGTACGAGGCAAATTCATTCAAGCATTATAAAAAAACAAAAAAGTCAGTCCAGTTCCCCGCAGCAGTGACAGTGGCCATCTCCGGGCTGATGCATACTGAGATAGAAAAGTGCTGTCACTTATTTTGCCAAATAGGGAAAATGACAGTAAAGTGGAGCCAAATCTCCTTTTTTTAATTCTCTCACAATTAACACGTGGTGTGGAGGAGCACTGGCCAATAATGTCACAACATAAATATTTCTCTGGCACCACAAAGCTCTGTTGTCTGCAGCCACCAGTGTGCCCCCTGTAATTGCAGTGGCTTCCTATTGGAAGCACCATTTGCTAATTGCGTGCTGGACGGGCAGTCCGGACGGCTATCACCAGATATTGCTTCTAATGGGATGCCTCTCCCATGCCTTTCTGCCTGCTCTAATATGCTTCTAGGGGCCACAGCTGATGCAGTCCCTATAAGCCGGGAGGGGTGAAAGGGGCAGGGAATTTCCCCCCACACTCTTCACGGTGCTGCTGAGACGAGACAGGCTGAGGGTAGCAGGAGCCTCCTCCTCAAGACAAGAGGTGTAGAAGTCTCCACTGGTCTGGACTGAAGTACTAATCAATGGATAGAGCATAAATAAGAGTCAGTCCATGAAATACTCAGTCTTTGGGTTGGTGTAATGGTAATGAATGGGCTGTGCTGTCGAATGTTCAAATGACTCATTCTGCTATAGGCACCCAACTTGTTGGTACAGTAATAGCGGTAGTAAATTCAGACTAAATATTACTCATGCTTTGTACAGTTTCTTAATAAACTGTATTTCTAACAGGTTTTGGTCTATTTAATATTATAGTGTAGATAGAGAGATAGATAGAGATAGAGATTGATATGTATCTATCAAGCTCTCAATATATCATTGATTTGTAATTGCTATGTGAAGCATTGTATGAGATATAACCTAACAAGTACATTGCCTACAGTATATGTCAAATTCACATACATAAGTGGAGAACATTTTAAACTAGTTTATTTTGGGTAAGTTTCCCGTTAATGACTGGCCCCGTGTGGCAGCCGCAGGTGGTAGTAAGTCATAGTGAAACCGCTCCGTAGCGGCCCTTCTGTTTTCCTGGAGCAGATGTGGTTAAGTGTAAATCTTTTTGATACATCTGAATGCGCTCTGAAGCCGTACGAATGTTCGTTATATATTCTGCTTCTGTTGTATTGCAGAGAACGCCTGCGTCCTGTTTGCCATCTCCCTGCTAATGTTCGCCATGAGCGCAATGATGGTGTATGGAGCAATCACCGTGAGTACAGTACACCCATTAAAACTAATAATAAAGAGAAAATCAACGGCAAGCCTCCGTTTATCTGAACTGTGTGATCTGTGCACATGGGGACTATCCGTCTATGAAGTATTCTACTGAGACAGACAGGATTCTTCACAGCCCTTCTCATTCAGCGGCCATTGCTCTGCAGTAAGCGTCCATTGGACCATTAAAGCTCTACACCCCATGTGTGCTAAAGGAACAAGATCTGGGGAAAGCCAGTGTGGCATCAACCTTTTATATAAGGAACAAAATCGGAGCTTGGAAACTTTAGGCCTGTGAGCCTGACTTCTGTTGTACGAGGGCTGATTGAAAAGTAATGAGACTCTGTTTTTCTGTCCCATAGGTAGATGTGGCAATGCTCATACATTAATGTGTCTGAACATGCGGTCGGACTGCCGTAGTCTTTGTTTGGTCACAGTGAGTGGAAGATCTTGGTACGTTTCGTCTTGGCGGATGAGGAAGATGTCAGTGAGGTTACGTCAGAGATGTGTGATTGATTTTTGTGTTAACTTGGAAATGAAACTCATGAATGTTACAGCAGTATACGGTGGAGAAACAATTAGCCGTGCTGCAGTATTTCGGTGGTGGAAGCGCTTCAAAGAGGGTAACACGCAAGTGACTGACTAAGCACATTCTGGGAGACCATCCACCGCGGTTATAGATGTCAACATTGCCAAAGCTGCGGAGATGTTGCAAAATGACAGAAGGTAACTTTACTCGAACTTTCAGCTTCACTTGGCATCTCATTCCAACGGGTACAGCATACGCTTGTGTGCCAGGTGAGTACCCAGAAATCTCACAGAAGAGCAGATGCGAGGTCCAGTTGAATCGTGCAAGAACACTGTTCGAATGTGAGAGAGGATACCCGATTTCCTGACATCGATTGTGACGTGTGACAGATCGTGGAGTCGTCATTAGGATTCTGAATCCAAACAGCCCAGTGTATGGAAACATTTCTGTTTTTACCAAGTTTAACACAAAAATCAATCTTGCATCTCTGATGTAATCTCATAGACACGTCTTCCTCATCCGCCATGACGAAACGTACGAAGATCTTCCACTCGCTGTGACCAAACAAAGAAGACTACAGCAGTCCAACCGCTGGTCCAGACACATTTATGTATAAACTTCACAATAACCAGGATAGCGTTGTCACGTCTACCTATGGGACGGAAAAGCAGAGGCTGTCTCATTTATTTTTCAATCGTAGATAAACTTTATGAAGGAGATTCTGAGTGATACAGTTACGTAATACAGGTAATAGGAAATATTAAAATTTGCAATATAAAGTCACTGCATAGAGCATTGGGCAACCATATGGAAACAGTTCTCCCATTATGCACTGTGCCATTGAGTCTACCAACGTATAGGTACTCATGAAGTCACTCAACTGATGGTGGTTTAAAATACTGTCTTCAGATTTGTTCCAGAATATCCCCCATAAATACGTGGTTGGGTTCATATATGGTGACTGAGAAGGCCACAACATCATATGGATAATATCCATGTCCTGCCCATCAGAACATTGGGCAACCCCACTCAGTGGATGGGGCCATGGTTATCTAGGAAGACTCCACCCACCGACAAAATTTGGCCGCCAGTGTCAGAGGAACTGCATATTACAACATAGTCCCTGAAACCATCACGCCAGTTGACGCAAGTCATCCCCCATCACCGCCTAGCAATGCCTATTGGAGTTACCAGGCCGTAGCTAGGGTACTGCGGCCGGTGCCATCACACAGGGCACCACAGGTCAGGGGGCGCTGTTCGGGCCTGTCAAATTTGTTTATTATTATTATCCTTTATTTATATGGCGCCACAAGGGTTCCGCAGCGCCTTGCATAGTACATAAACATAGTGCACAAACATAGTACATAAACAGTTGAGCAGAACAAGAAAACAGTGTCATACAGTTTAAGACACTACAAGACAATTACATGGTATATAAACACTGCTGCAACAGAAGCAGGATGGCAAAAGTCACGGGTTAGGTGCTTTTGAGTATAGAGCAGATAATATAAGTAAAGAAAGGAGAAGCACAAGAGGATAGAGGGCCCTGCTCGTGAGAGCTTACATTCTAGAGGGGATGGGCAAACAGACAGGGGTGACACGGATGGGGTAGACAGTGAGCATGGGACAGAGGGTTAGGCTGACAGATGGCTGGATTCCTATTTTACAGTAGGTGTGGAAGTCATTTGAATTAAGATTTACGCCACTGACATTCTACTTTAAGAGGCAGTTTTTGTAGGTGTCTAGGGAAAGCCATGGCTGTTATATCAGTTTACGTGAAGTCTGACGGGTGGCTGAAGCCTCTTCATGTGGGGCTATTTAGAGAGTTTGGTTAACGTGTGAACCAGCAGTCTCAGGTAAATGTAGAAATTGGTGAAAGCAGTTATTGTAAAGAGATGTTCAGATGTAAAATAATAAGTTGTGATCAAGTGTGAATTCTATAAGGCACATTTATTGATTTGGAGGGTGACGGGAGACATGTGAGGTTTGCAGGATATTTATTCCATAGTATATCCGCTGTCCGTGTGTGGGGCCTGGATTTGGTGATATCACCAGATAATAAAAGCAGAAGGATGGAGAAGTAGATATAGTTGTAGGTGTGTAAAAGTTTTTTTATAGTGACACAATGAGGCTGTAATAGTCAATTTTTGATGAAAAGAAATCTCATTAGTTTTTAGAGGAGGTGAGTGACTCAATAGGGCAGCAGTGTGCCCAGAGAGGGGAGATGCAGGGAGAGTTACGGATGTTATATCCTTAGAGAAAATACAAAGGAGGGAGTTGATAAAAAGAAATGTGTAGTACATGGTGAGTTTTAGGTTTGTTATTTTTAGACAAATTTTAAAGCAATCAGTTTATTAATCTGAAATTACCTTAGATGTTGGTCAATGTTTGTTCAACTGTTTGATTAACTGTTATGTAATCACACTTTGTGCATTTAACACTTGGTGCTTTTAACCCCAGCTGCCCCTAGACTGAATATAAGGAGTGGTATCCCTTGATTAAGACAGGCTACAACTGACTCAATTGGTCTGCTGATCAAAGGAGATAACTTGCTCATTCTTGCTTGTAGCTTCCTCTTCTTCTTTTATCCCCAGCATCTCCTGGCCTCTCCTATATCTTCCCTGGCCCTTCCCCATGAAGCCATGGCCCTTTTTTGGGTGCATTATGTCCCTTTGAAAAATGAGGGGGGCGCCAATGCTCTTTGTGGCACAGGGCACCAAAATGTCTAGTTACGGCTCTAAGAGTTACATGGATCTCCATGCAATTCCAGTCTGCATTCCCCAGCAGTAACCATTGAACAAATGCAAGTTTGCTCCTCAGGCGGATGCACAAATGTATTGGTCACCATGGACTGAAATTTAATGGTTCCAGCACCTTGTTAAATCCATGCCAGGAGGAAAAATGGGGCTCATACCCAGTGCGAGGAAGTATACTTAATACTATATTATGCATTGGAGACTGTTGTATTGATATTCACCCTGACACCCGTCAGAATAATCCTTTTAAACTATTGTTCAAAAGTATTTAAAAGAAAAGTAATAGCATTTCGGGACTGTCCTATTAGGAACAGTGTGGAAGCACCGTGTGTTACCGGAGCGATAGGATGTAACGGCTAACCGGTGTGTTCTGTTTTTCCTGTAGCACCGCGGTGGCTGGCTGATTCCATTCCTCTGTTACCAGCTGTTTGATTTTGCCCTGACGTGCCTCCTTGCTATCAGCTCCATTACATATTTGCCAGGAATTAAGGATTATTTAGAGCAGTTGGTAAGTTATTCGTTGTGAAATGTTGTATTGGACTGTTACAATGTGTAATACGTAATGATGCTTTCTGCATGAGTGAAAGTTACACGATACAATAAAAACAGCTTGTAATGAGTAAGTATAGAATCATTGCCTTTACCATCCAGACAGTCACAATGGCCATGAGAGGATTTAACATTCTCTCGGCAAATCTAGCTGGCACTAGGAGTTGGGACATCATCCTCCTAGTTGTTATGGGGAACATGAAGAAAAATCATACCAACCAATGAGACTGTTACTGTTTATGTACTTCATTCTTATTACTCTGTGCTGTACAGAGAGTGTCTCTCACACAAGTGCAGACTTCACTTAAAGTGTCCCTGGTCAGAATCTGACCCAAGATGCCAGTATGGCAAGGCAGCAATGCTAACCACGGTGTCATTGCGTCACGTCTTGGAAGACCTACCAGGAGAGCAAATCTGATTGGCTGTTGTGTTATATGGGTTTTCCTATTCTCTCCCTATAACTGAGATATGTGCACAGTGCAGCCACTGCCAATTGCTTTAAGACGCAGACCTACACAGAGAGATCAGGCACCTATGGTTGTCTATGGTCTATTGAGCATTCAAAAGGAGTAGTGTAGCAATAGACCCATTTAGAAATGTCCTCCTAGACTCTGGGCCAATGAGTGCAGAAACTTTCCTTCCTGCGTTACCATTATAGGTGTAATAATAGATTCCAATGTTCTCTCTCCCAGCCCGAGTTCCCCTATAAGGATGACTTGCTTGCCATGGACTCCAGCTGCCTCCTGTTTATTGTGCTGTTTGTGGGCACATTCATCATCATCCTAAAGGTAAGTGACACACGTGATCTGCATTGAGCAAGGCACTAGCCGGTATCATGTCATCCATACTAAGCGTGCGTGTGTGTAGCTGGATTTCTTGTCTCATCCATGTGCTGACTGTCACGTCTTACATAAGGGATGGGCAACGTCTGCCAATAAATGCCTGCAGCTAGATTCCTAGGACTCTAGCTGTATTGTCTAACCACATGTAACTGCTGTGTTCTCTCTGAGTTTGCATTTTATGAAATGCTAGAATCACTTTCTAGGGCACTTCCCTGACCTTTGTCTTTGCACAGTTTTTATCAGCAATCGCCCACTTTTGAGGCCTGACTCCTTTTCTCGGGCTGGAGTGTGGGGTGGGGGAGCAGGAAGCCATAGATTGAATGTTGGTGGAAGGAGCAGGGTCTCCATACAGCACAGTGATGTGAGGCAGGGAGATGATGTGTGGGGCTCTCCTTACAGGAACTCAGTGTAGTAGCAACGCACCTACATTCAGTACAAGGAACTTACTGACAGTAATATAGGTATTATATGTTTCTGCCTTTTAGCACACTAATGCTTGGTTAGATTCCTTTATAAAGCGGCAATGCTCCTATAGTACAGGGGAGAATTACAAATCATTTATTTACAGTAATCTAAGGTGAGAGGGTCCTGATTTCAGCAGTTTACAATCCATGAAGAACAGTAATAACAGAAATTAGCCTACATTAGGGCACCCAGTAAATGTATTTTAAATACCCAGTAGAGTGGTAGAGCGTGAGGTGTAACCATACTGGAGATTCATATGAGATTGTTCCCTTATACACAAGTGTCACATTTTCCTATCCGTTCCCTGTCTTGCTGCCGTCAGCGACTGTGGTTTTTCCTTTGGGATCCTCTCATTTAATTTTCCCTGTACTGAGCCTCACATCCTAGATCTACAGAGGCGTTGTCACTCATCACTGCACCTCTCATTGTGTGAGAGAGAGGCACTGGCTGATGCGGTTGCTTTGCCCTCAAACAGTTACATGTGAGCATAGATCGTGGCAACACACAAGAGACGGAGAGTCCGCTGCCTACACAGCATAGTGATGTCTGCTGCTGGAAAGGAATTGCACTAGGGATGGGTATCGGTGCGGTGTCCATCTATGGTGAACTATCGATGGCTTGCACCCCCTCGATGGTCACCTCTGCGCTGCTGGCACTCCGGGCCGCAAGCCAATAAAAAATGGAGATGGGGCTTATTGGCCGCTGGGGGCGGGGCTAAGCTCCATTTTGCCACTAAGAAGAAGATAAAAATTGGTTCTCTGCTGTTGGCAAAAGTAGTTGGCATTGACCAGCAACCATCGATGTTTTGAAAACCTCGATGGATGATGGCAATCCCTAAATTACATCTCTAACATGCATCCACAGCTGAGTTAGAACAGCCAGTAGGGGGCATCTGCCGGAAATGGTGACCATGACCTGTAGAATGTAGCAGTAATGAGGGTGGGTAAAGGTGTGAGCTGCTCGCTGCATTTCACTTCATGGAAAATCCTTTGTAGTTAAACCATTAACACGGCTCTGATCCTCTGCAACGCAATATTCCCGGCACAAATGTTATTCAATGTGAGCATTTAGAACCAGAAGAGAACAGCTTGATATTAAGAAGAATAAAACAGCCCCCCCCCCCCCCCCCAAAAAAAAGTAAGATTTGAGAACCATTTCATTTTTACCTAAATACATTATATATTATGGCATTTTTTAAGGCTAGTTTGGCATTTCTTTATAATATAGATCATTTTCTGTTATTTCCTGTTTTCATGTCTTTTATATATCCTATCCTTTGTTTTCAGGATGTGTTTCCAGCCCTTTAACTGCCACAATCCTCATGTCATCTGACCGTTCTGTTAGTCAGTGCAGTTATATGCGTGGCTGGTTACTGAGAGATTTATTAGGTTGACATTAAAAAATGGACTTTTATAATGGTAAAAAATTAATAAAATAAAAAAAAGTGAAACCTGATAAACTGAACATACTGGAATATACACTAATTGTATTAGGGCCCACATAGTTACATTGAATTAAAGCAGATTTGGGGCATAGAGGCTGACATGCAACAGAGGTTGGTTTGTAAACCAGACCTATACAGGCCTTATGTAGAATCAATAGACAGATGCTACCACAATATTAGGCAACCTTTTGTACAAATGCATAAGGCAATCACTGCTATCTATCATTTGGGAGACCCTTAAAGCCACTATTCGTGGCACATGTATTTAGAAGCTCCCACAAAAACGCAGGGGTTTCCTCTTTGTAAGCTAGTCTAACGGCACAGCCTAAACAAGCCCCATGGCGTTTTTTACAAACCCACATCTCTTGCACACTTCACAAAGTACGCTGCGTCTCAGCCTTTGTTTCTAGTTTGTAAATGATCCCGCTGGCAGACATAAGGGTGATGGCAAATCTATGCACTCTTCAGTATATCGGTTTGTCGGTCCCATAACCCAACGGAATACATATGTTCAAATCCCGGCAACGCCAGGCCGACGTGGAAGGAAATCCCGATCGTGCGAAAAGTAAGTATTTGCTAACCTAATCTACCCCCTAACCCTTCTTTGGGGTGCCCAACCCTAATCCCCCCCCCCCCCCTCTCCCGCAATCTAAACCTAAATTCCCCCCGGGGGTGCCTAACCCTCCCTCCCCCTAGCCTAACCCTAACCTCCAGGGGGGGGGCCTAGGTCCCCCACCCGGAGCCCTAAACCTAACCCTTCGATCGGGTTGCCGGTCTCCTGGCGTAGGTTAATTAACCCTTGCCGTGATTCTGTAGTGGAGATGCCGGCGGTCGGCATCATAAACTCATGCCAACCCAACATCTTCTCTTGGGGAAGACTGAAATGCTGTGATAGGGGTGCTTCATCACCACTTTAGCAAGTTCCTAAATTCCTGCAATGTGCACACACCTGATCTATTATCTGGAATACTTGGATTACTGACTTGGAAACCTATGTCTAAAATATACAAAATTACATTTAAATGCCCTGTATCCCAGCCTATAGTACGCTTGTCATTCACCCTCCTCACTGGGTCATTTAGCAGATCGCCTTACAGGGACTGGAAGAGACTGAGACCAGTGATCACACCTAAGTGGTGGTAACTCCTTATTTCCTTTTCTGAATTGTGTGTCCGGACTAGGCGACACCAACCCGCATGTAAAGTGTACAAAGCTGTCTCGTTTCACCACTGCACGCTTGTGTAATATCTGTTGTTTTTCCCTCCTTCAGGCCTACTTGATCAATTGTGTGTGGAACTGCTATAAGTACATCAACAACAGAAATATGCTGGAGATTGCAGTGTACCCAGCATTTGAAACCCCTCCACAGGTAACACAACATGCGTTTTAATACCCAGCCTTCTATGGCTCTTCTGCATTTCATTTAAAATATGAACAGTTAGCTATCCTATTGCTTGTAATACGCATAAAAGATAATGAAGTCTGACAGCAGATGCAGACCCCTTGGTCCATCCATTCCACTCATTTCACTTTCTAGCAGGTTGTTCTCAAATCAGACCTGGTTAATCTAAATTCTTAAACAACAAGCCGTAATGGGCTTATTATAACGGAAGATTATTATTATTATTGTTATATAGTGCAGCATATTCTGTTGTGCTTTACAATTGGGAACAAAAAGTAACAAAACAAGACTTGGTAGTAGACAGACATAGAAGTAAGAGGGTCCTGCTTACAATTTATAGGGAAATAGGCATTCATACAAGGATTGGTGCCGCTTATAGCATAATGGCCCAGCCAGGTTGCAGAGGTACTTTGTGGGCTGACAGAGGATGTGAAAGTGAGGAAAGAGAAACTGTGTAGTGATGTGTGGACTGTATAGTGGGAATCTGTATGATTTACCGCCGGACCCATGCCCGGCGGTTGGAATCCTGACAGCGGCATCCCCCTGACAGCAGCATCAGAGGAGGAAATCCTGATCGTCAAAGGTAAGTATTCTCTAACCTATTTCTACCCCTAACCCTCCCTTAGGGGTGCCTAACCCTAACCCTCCCCTTCCCCTAGCCTGACCCTAACCCCCCGGGGGGGGGTGCCTGACCCTAAGTCTTCCCCGGCAGCCCCTATACCCCACCCCCCGCGGCTGTCCGCGCTCGGCATCACTTCGATCGGGTCGCCGGGCGCCAGTCTCCCAGGGTCGGTAGAATGACAGGCGTCTAGATTTAGACGCCTGTCATTTAACCCTCGCCACGATTAAGCAGTCGGGAAGCCTGCTTTCGGGATTAGGTCCGCCGGCTTCCCGACTGCATACCGTATAGTGGGGATGTAATTGAATAGGATAACTCATGGAAGTTATGTGGGTGGTCCTGGAATTTTTATAAGCTTGTCTAAAGAGATGAGTTTTCAGGAACGATTCAAGGTATGGAGGCGGATAGTCTTATTGTGCAAGGGAGGGCATTCCACAGAGTGGGTGAAGCCTGAAAAAAGTCCTGTAACTATGAATGGGAGCAAGTAATGCTATTGTGAGAAGTTTAGTTAATAGCCTTATTTGTAAGTAAAAGTATTTTATATCCATAACAAAACAATGTTTATGCGCTCTAATAAACAAATATACTATATACTGTAAGTCCTGAAATGGCAGAGAAACATTCTCAAGACACCACCTATATAATATTAATAATCTTTATAAAAATGGAATGTCAGTACATATAATCACATTTGTTCAATATAGACTCAAATGCACTTCTAAGAATTGAAATAAAATATACTGCCTCTAGTAGAAATGAATCACTGGATCTTTGATGCCTGGAGCAGTCTCTTGTCAAATTAATGACCCGTGAAAAATCCAATAACATATATATTTATAGCTCTTTCTGTATGATATAAGTGCGCACACTGTTATACCGGTCTTTCACCACATTGATACCTTGTTGCGGAGTCCCATGAACAATCCGCTAAGTTTGGGAGGACACCTCCAATGAATCATGCTCTCGGTGGACACTCTTGGTAAGTAGTGGGGGTCTGGTCAATGTTTCACGTGTGCAGCTGATAACCAAGTGAGTTTCCAATGCACAATCCCAAGTAAAGTGAGCTGTTCTGAGTCCCAGCCGCTTGTATATACTGTATGTGCTGATGGAGCTTCCAACTCCTGGCTTGAGACTCAGGGCCTGATTCAGAGGCGCTCATTCTGAATCAGGGCGGGCGCAGGTTTTTTTTTAGTTGCGGCCTCTTGGCTGCTCGCATAGCTGTGGGTTACCACCCACAGCTATTGCGAGCGGCCATGATGATGGTCGCGATGTTAAAGACCATCGGGCTTGCGACGAGACCCTTGTGGTAGGGTCTCGTGGCCGCAAGCCCCAGAGAGCTTCTGGCTCAAATAGAGCCGGAAGCTCTCTCACTGACATCACTGGTGATGTCAGTGGGCCGCCCACAAACGGCAGGCGTTCGCATGGGAACGCCTCCGTTTGTGAAGCCACCCCCCCGCCACGCCTACAAAATGGGGCGAGCTGTCTATAAACATCGACGGCCGCCCCTTTTGTAGTGAGTCCCGGAGCGAGCGCTTTTTGTTCTCGCTCCGGGGCTCGCACGTGCGCACTGGGCCACCATCGACCCGCTTGCGAGCGGGTCTGAATCAGGCTCTCAGTCTATTAGGCTTACACTATGCAAGATCCCAGTTTCAGTAACGTGGCAGCAAAGCTACTGTAATGTATAATCACTGGCAGGTAAATCTCTGACCAGTTTCGCTCTAGTGTGGGGGCTTTATCAAAGAGGCTCTCACACGGTGGATCTATAGGTGCATTTCTGAATAATAAACAAGCGGCTAGGACTCAGAACAGCTCACTTTACTTGGGATTGTGCATTGGAAACTCACTTGGTTATCAGCTGCACACGTGAAACATTGACCAGACCCCCACTACTTACCAGGAGTGCCCACCGAGAGCGTGCTTCATAGGAGGTGTCCTCCCAAACTTAGCGGATTGTTCATGGGACTCTGCAACTAGGTATCGATGTGTCGAGATACCGGTATAATGGTGTGCGCACTTATATCATACAGAAAGAGCTATATATATTTATTATTGGATTTTTCACAGGTCATTAATTTGATAAGAGACTGCTCCAGGCATCAAAGATCCAGTGATTCATTTCTATTAGAGGCAGTATATTTTATTTCAATTCTTAGAAGTGCATTTGAGTCTTTCTATATTGAATACATGTGATTCTTTAGAAGTGTAAATGTGATTATATGTACTGACACATTCCATTTTTATAAAGATTATTAATATTATAAAGGTGGTGTCTTGAGAATTTCTGCCATTTCAGGACTTACAGTATATAGTATATTATTTATTTATTTGTTAGCGCATCACCATTGTCTTGTTGTGGTGTATCTATATATTTGTAGAGGGCAGACACAAGCCCATTGGGTGAATTTGCTGCCATTATTTATAATAATCTATTCATTAATTAGCGCCCAGTCTTTTTTTTTTTTTTGTTTATTTTATATCCATAACCAGCATTATCCCACAGGACCAGAAAGTGCAGGTATTTTTGTTTTTAGATTTATTCCTCCCACCTTACTTATTTAACCATAAATTATACACTTTAAAGAGCATTAAACGGTATTTGGGGCTTGATCAGAGGTGGATGCAATGAAGATGTAGGCGGAGTTGAGCTATAACTTTTGTTCCACTGAGTGTGTGTATTATTGTGTACGGGATCGCTGGCATTAGGAACATCTGAGGCAAAACCAGGGGCTTCCTGTGTGGTAACTGGGAGGTGGCCTGAAGTAACGCAGAGAAGCCTCTCTCATGGGTGTATTATGGGAGTGTCCCAGGCATGTCTATGCAACCGGCTCCGTGCTCAGACACCGAGCCACAGGGGCCATGGTGAGAAGGAGGCATTGCACCTGCCATAGGCTGCTGCAAGTGTTGATGGCGGATTGTTTAGGACTACCGACATGACTACACCGGCATTGAAAGTGGGCGTCCCAGGGCTTGCACTGTCTGGTGCACGCTAGTACAGCAAGGGGCACTGGAGTAACTATAGAGGGTGCAAGGTGTGCGCTTGCTATGGGGCCCGGCGGCTAAGGGAATCAGCCAGCCCGGCAAGCATCCCCCTGCACCCTCTGTAGCACGGCCGGCCAATACATCAACTTGCTGCTGCAACTGGGAACGCTGGGCTCTGAAGCGATCGGAGACTAAAGAATCCTCTGCTTCAGAGGCCAGCGTTCCCAGTGGTGCAGTGACATCACCTGCGATGAGAGGAGCCTGTTGGATCTATTTAGATCCAGTCAGCGGCAGCACTGACGGCGTGGACTGGAGCGGTGCCAAGCGGTGAGCGAGGAAAGTACTGCACAGGGGGGTGGGGCCTGTTCTACACTGGGAGGGGGCATTACTGGGGGCACTACATAATGAGCTCTAATACAGGGGGCATTGCATAAGGGGCACTACTACAGGGGCTACTGCATGGTGCTTAGGTAGACCTATGGGGGGGTTGAAACTAGCATATTACCGCCACTGCGACTCGGCGAAAATAACAATCGCAGCTGCAGTAGTGACCACCACTAAATCCTGTCCTTTATTACTCCCTTACACAGTAACTCCCCTTAGGGCGGTAGCAGCTGTTGTATCACTACTTTCAAAAGTCCAACGAAAATGGTTTATTGTGCTGTGATTTTCAAAAGTCTTTGTCAGCAGCCTGTGTGGTGGATGGGGTCCCTGCTCACCAGGACTTAGGACTGAAAACCTATAGGGGGCTATCCAGACAAGAGGGTCCAACCCCTCCACACCCTACTCTTTTATGTATCAAGAATGCTACCTGGTCATTTATGTCATTGAAAGCAAAATGTATCGTACAGTGCTTCTGGCTCTTAAAATACACTTGATTTATTTTTATCTTTCTGGGCTTTTCACCCGCATATAATTCAATTATTGCCTTGTACTTGTGTTCTTGCATTTTGTAACACTTGTAATACTTCCTTCGCTGCTGGGAGTTTTTCCAACCTTGTGCTGAGGCCGTTTTGTGATGTAGGCGCTCGCCACATTCCAACATCCATATCACTGTTTTTTTTGGGGATGCTTTTACGCAGTACCCACACAAATTATACCTTGGGTTTTTTTTTTTGTTTTTTTTTTTAAGAAGACTTTGGCCATTTGGGTTAAAAACAAGTTCATGTGTTACAAAAAAAATGTTTTTTTTTTTTTCCAGTTTTGTATATTGAAATTTAAGTAAGGGGAACCAAAAGTAACTATGACTATTTTCATCTTGTAAGCACCACAAAAAAATGCTTTGTGTTCCCTGTTTTGACGTCTGCTGTGGTCTCTGCTATTAATACAGTTTGATTCCAGAGAGAAGATTTATGGTGTATCCTTTGACAATAAAATTAAATAATTGATATAAAGATAAGTGTTTACCGGTTTCTGTCTGTCAGTACCCATCTGGTTTTATCAATACGTATGTTCCAAATTGTAAATCTCTGCCAGGTATGCTAGCGCTGTATAGTGTAAATGGCAACAAGATTCAAAGCCAGAAAGAGAAAAGGCTTATTTATTCTGTAATAACTGCAGGAGGGTTTGTCAAGGTTCCGAAATTGGAATCTAAAGGTTCGCAACCCTTCTAAAAGACGCCTTTCTTGTTTATTGTGGAGTATTTGAGGTCCCTTCGGAGAACACTTATAAAGGTGCCCATACTCCGATTCACAGATAGATCTTTATTTTTTTATTTTATTTAGACCTACTTGGCAGCAAATTCCCTTTTTTACGTTACACAACGTAAATCCGACTGTTTCATGGTGTCCTGTCAGATCCAGCCTGATCTCTGAATGTGCAGACTGTCTAGATATGACCACAATCTGAGAGATCTGACGTTTGAGCCCAGTGGGCCGATCGGCCTGATATGTGATATCCGTCTCATTAACTGTCTCTCCCTCTTGCAGTACATCCTGCCCACATACGAGATGGCCGTTAAGATGCCAGAGAAGGAGAAAGACCCTCCACCGCCTTACCTCCCGGCTGACAAAGACGTATAACCTTTCCATTTCTGTATTCATACCTCTGTTACCATGGTCCCTGCAGAATAACACACATTAAAAAAAAAAAATAATCCTTTATTTTTATGTAACCTGATGCTTGTATTGCCTTAACCTTAAAATAAGGATCTTACACTTTTTGACAATCTCTTACTGATTAAAGTTTACGGGGGAAGTAGATGCAGGGAGATAAAATGATTTTAGTGGTACTTTTTTTGTTTTTATATTTCATCTTCTGTTGTTGCAATATTTGCTTGTTGCATCCGTTGTCTTCTCATGCCTTTAGCTTGCGGAGAGCCAGGCGGCGTGTTGCAGAAAACGCATTGGCCCAGCAGTGAGGAGATGACGGTAAAAATGACTTCAGTAAAATAAATGGAGGAGAAAGTTTTTAGTTTCAATGTTTTGATATTTTACAGCATGCCGGTATCATAAATGATTACATATGCAGAAATATTTAGGACTTGCGTGGGGTCACTGAAGCATGTCTCTAACCTTTATGTAACCCACCTTTTACCTGTGATGAGATTGTGCTTTAATAAATCTTTCTAGAAAAAGTTTTGAGTTTCATTTAGTCTTTGGTTTGGGCTAGGCACTCATTCATGTCCGCGCAATGTGGTCCCTTTATAGGAATGGCTGCCTGTGTTACTGACTCTAGGGCGGAAGGACACTTCCATACAGTACAGGTCCTTATACAGTTGTGCGAAGAAGTCACAACAGACGCTATGTCACAGGCAATATGTAGCCAGACAAAAATTCCCACACCATTACAGCACCAGCCTCAATCGTTTGACACACGGCAGGATGGATTCAGCATGATTAAGACCAAGTCTGACTGTAACATCTGCATGTTGCGACAAAATTCTAGATCCGTCAGACTGGGTGATTTCCAAACTGCAACTTTCCAGTGTTGGTGACACACTGCCCACGGTAGCCTCGGTTTCCTGTTCAGTTGACATGAGCGGAACCCAGTGTGGTCTTCTACTGATGTAGACCACTGCATACCACCGCCATCCTCCCACTGATCTCGCATTAACCAGGCCTGTTTGCACACAGAACTGCACCTCATTGTGTGTTTTTTGCTTTGCACTCTATTCTCTGGAACTCTAAAGATACTCATGCTGGCGTTTGGTCTGAAGGATATTGAACCTCTTGACCATTTTGGCATGCTTTTATGTATTCAAGTTGCTGCGGCATGATTGGTTTACTTAGATATCTGCATTAACGAGCAGCTGTACCTAGTAAAGTGCCCACTGGGTGTATATACTTATTGAAAGGCCAAGTCTTCATAGGTTTAATGGCATTTTATGTGATGGCCACTAATCTGTATTAGTGGTGGGTAACAAGTGGGCTTTCTAAAGGGGCTACTCTTTGGGCCTCATCCTAGTGCAGGGGTATTCAATATGCAGTCCTCCAGCTGCTTTGAAACTACACATCCCAGCATGCCCTGGCACAGTTTTGCTATTAGGGCATGGTACAACTGGCAGGGCATGCTGGGATGTGTAGTTCCATAGCAGCTGGAGGGCCGCATGTTGAATACTCCTGTCCTGGTAATTTTGACCTTTTTATAGAGCAAGTTCATTGTATCCATAGTGTCTTATGTAGCCGATCAGTCTGCTTTGATGGTACGGTAGTCGTATGGCCATGATAAGGTATCTGTATAGTTGCTGATTGATGCTGGTCCCATACTGTGATCTGAGGATGCTTTAATTATTATTATACTTTTATATGGCACCACAAGTGCTCTGCAGCGCTTGCATAGTACATAAACAAGTGAACAAGCCAGTGACTTACATTACAATACAATGCAGGACACTGTTCATATACTTTGCTGCATTGGCGATCATAACACTTAATCCCTGCTGCTTATTTGAGTGTTAGGTGCCCTAGTGGGGAGTAAGGAGGATAGAGGGCCCTGCTCGTGGGAGCTTACATACTTCCGTCACGTGTGGCTTTTTTGTGCTGTTTTGGGGGAAGTATAATAGTTATTATAGAGTCTGCCCTGTGTTACTAGTTTGAGTTACTAAGCACAAGTATAGCCACTTCCTTTTCACATAGCCTAAAGTCTGGGACCTAGTTCTGTATATGTGCATACTAATCTGTCCTTTGTTATAGACTCTAATTATTTTAAAAGGTATTATTCCTGTAGGTACATCATACTCCAATCTCTTCCATGACCGCTGTAGCTTTGTCCCTTGCAATAATAACTTCTTTTTATTCTATGTTCACTTTTTTTATAAAAATCAGATGAATTAATAAGAGAGGATTACCTAGACTTAGAATGAAATACCAAAAATCTACTTCCCCATAATGGAATATACTGTATACCAGCGCTGACCACTATTAAAGCGCACCTGCATTCCATGTTCTTCCAATGCAGCCGTCGTGCCGCGGTGATGTCACTGCTTCCTAGTGATGGGTAGACGTGCATGGCACAGAATGGCTGCGACTGATGTTATTCCAAATTCCTTATTGAAAAGTAGGAATCGTACATTATATACAGTGGTCACAAATAAACGTTTAAGCAAAACCAAAATAGCCGACTAGTATTGGTCATAATCTATTAATGGTTATCATTCTTTTGATTGACATCTGTGGGGGAATGGGTATGTTATGCCGGCTGTCGGTATGCCTCCTGTCAAAATACAGACAGCGGCATCCCGATGGTTGGTATCCTGACAGAGGTCGGGTAAGTAAACTAACCCTTCTCCCTTCTTATACCCTAACCCTCCCCAACCTGCACCCTAACCCTCCCCATTAGTGCCTAAACCTAACCCTCCCTTCTTAATGCCTAACCGCCCCCACAGGTGCCTATCCCCAACCTCCGCCTAACCCCGCTACGCCTTCTAACCCTTACCCAGCAGCTAACGCTGAGAGCGCCCCGGACTTACTTTGTTTGGCTTGGTGTCCTTTGGCAATCTGGCGTCAGGATTAAGATAGGCGTCGGTATTTTGACGCCTATCTTAAGTCTGTTGTCGGGTTTTGGATGTCTGTATTGAGACCGGTGGCACCGCAGCCACCGGTCTCCTAACTGCATGCCATCTGAGGGAAAGAAGGCAAATGTAACCAAAAAAGCAGGGATAGGAAGGGTCATAATTCTCATTGCTTTAAAACGCACTCAAATGAATGTCTTCCTATGTATCAGTCGGATGTAGTATGAAAGATAGACAGTTAAAAGATCAACATTCAGAAGGTCTACTGGTCCTGAATGTCGACAGACATTAGGTTTACCATCATTCTGTAGACATGTAATTTGGTCGACAGGGTTAAATGGTCGACTGTTTGAAAAGGTTGACATTTAACATGTTGACACTAAAATACTGACACATTTTTTTTTTTTTTTTTTCTGCCTTTTACCCAAACACTATTCCTAATCCTAACAATCATTAAAAAAAAGTGTCAACATGTTAACCTTTTTTAATGCATTGACCATTATCTACAGAATGATGGTTGACCTAATGACCATGTCGATCTTTTGAATGTCGGCATGTCAACCTCCTGAATGTAGACCTTTTTTAGTGACGACTGGTATCCGTATCAGTCATGCTTTTCTTCAGGGTTTTTTTTTTTTTTTTTTTAAACATCATTACTCTAAAATAAAGAGAAACTGACTGCTGCAGCACCTATAAGCTAGTAATGAGACAACATTAACAATACACGTAAAACCAAGCCCTGAAACACTCTCTTAGCGTTCTTATGGCAAATTGAGGAACACATGTTTGTGGACATTAATGTTTTCACATACAAGATTATCCTTACACCTAACATTAGTTAACCTTTCTAATTGAGTGAGGGGTCCCGATTTTATTTGCTAACATTTCCTGCCCTGTCCCAGTCTATTATTTGAATAAGGTGGATAATGAGGTGCTCGTGATAAGTGACTTAATTCGAGATCAGTTTAGAGGAGCAAAGCATTGTATGATCCCGCAGTCTGCATTTTGTTTTCATTAAGAACTGATATCTTGGGCAATTTACCAAGTTTGTTCGTTACAGAGAACGCCACCCATCGCTGTCCAGGCATGACCTAAATCATAAATAGCCAACATTAAATAACGTTGCAAATACCTGTGATAACAGTTGTTAAGGTTAATAAATAGACCCCCTAAGTACCATCTTTAAATTACCTAGAATTACAGGGTCACCTTGTTTGGTTTATTGTACTATATTACGTTTTTATTAAATTAAGAAACAATTTTTTTGTGATTTGGAAACCTCTGTGTAAACAGTTGTATATTCAACTTCATTCGTTGAACATGTAGGAGCTATATATGTTCTGTTTTCATCCAAAATTTCCCTGGATACAAAAACATCACAAGTGTAAGGAAATATTATAGCAGTGCCATTTTCCTTACGCGAGCCGTTGGACAGAATTACTTTAGAAAAGTGTTTGCTTAGAAAATGTCAGTGACTTGGAAGCCAGCAAGAACAGCGGATGTCCTTGATGAAAAGTAGCCTTATTAACACTGTACATCTAGTAAAAAGGGCCATAAAATGGAGTCATAACCACACAACGTCAAGCAGACTCTCTAATACAGCATAATACAAGAAATATTCTCTGTATGATTCCCAGCTTAGGTAACAGCACCCCCATCTGCCTCAGGCACTATGCGTAGTAGTGATGTTTATCATTCTCATGCACTGGGCTGAGGTGTAGCGAGTTACATATAGCAGCATTAAACATAATGATTGGTAGTTTTGTTGAACTGGGTTAAAAGAGGAACAACCATATATTCCCTATTTGTTTCATATGAGTTCCAGTCTGCTTAGGGCCGTATTCAATCAGGTGCGAAAAGCCGTTTTCAGCGGAAAAGTTTTGCCGGTGATGTAATTTCGCCAGGTGAAAACTTATTCTCGTATTCAAACTGTGTCAAAATAAAAAATCTTAAGAACACCCCAAATATACTTTCAATTTGGGGGGTGAAAAAGACCAAAGTTGGGGGACAAACATAAAACTAGCAAATTAGCCTCCAGGGGAGTCCCGAAGTATGGTAGAGAGTTCGGAGGGTGAGCTCGCCCTATGGGTGCGATGCTAATGTGGTAGCCTGTCGTGATCTGTGTGTGCTCAATGTCGAATAGGGAGAGGTGGGGTGGGAGCGGGTTCGGCTGGAATGGAGGTGTGGGATGAGGAATTGAAGACAAACAGCAGACTTGGTGGCCAAGCGATTTATTGGAATAGTCACAATGCTAATCCTGTTCGGTCCCAGGCAACACGGGGGAGGAGAGATCTGGGTGGAGACTGGGGAGATGGGTGGATCCTTTTAGGGGGCTCCTTTCCGTGCAGTTCAGTTGACCGGCACGTCACTCCTGCTGGACAGTCTAGGATGTCCCGGGGGGGAGGGGGGGGGGGTGATGGGTCGGCAGCAGGTGTGGTGGTTTTGGATGTGCACCCTGGCAGAGTCCCGTGCAGGGTTATGAGTGTCGAAGTCACTTACCTATCGGTAGGGTTTTGGTGGTATTCTTGCGTTGGGTGCTGGTAGCTGGTGCTTGAGTTTTCCTGCTGCAGGTTCGGCAGTGCTTTGGTTGACTGCTGCGATGTCAGTGGTGGGAGGACTGGGTCTGTATGGGAGGCTTCTTGCTGGTGCACTGTGTTGATGACATTTGCTGCTGGTGCCTGTTGGGGATCGCTGGGGATTGATGGGCGAACAGCTGAGAGTAGAGCTGGTGGTGGTCGCTCTCAGGGGGCGGTAGGTGGTCGCCTGGGTTCGGCAGGTGGAGGAGTGCTCTGGGGGTCTGTGCAGGGCCTTGCTAGGTGTGGTGCCTAGCGCGGCCCTGCGGGTGGTTGGCTGAGAAGGGGCTGGAGGCAGCAAGGTTCAACAGAATTCTCCGTGGGGATGAAGAGCTCTGGTAAAGGCTTGCTTAGATGTAGGGGGTCTCTGACTTGTTTCGGCAGGGATTCTGCCTTCTTCAAGGGGTCAGGTGTTTTAAGATTGTAGGTGGGTTTTTAAAGTTTTTTTTAAAACTTCACTTTGGCCCCTTTAAAAATATGCTAGCACCCATTTTCATGTACCCCAAATTTGCTGGGACTAGTTATTTTGATGAAAAAATATTGCTTAATGCCATTCTTCACCACTTGTGCAAATAAGCTAATAGCAAGCAATTGAGAGCACTTCGGTACCCAGATTAGCTGTATTAGGGGTACTAGTACATCCCTATAGTGATCCCCTATGTTAATGTGCAGCTTTTCGGGGGGTACAGGCTGTTTTCCCCATTTTTGACAACTTTTCGCTAGGTCCGAATTCGCCGGGTGCTGTTTTTGTCGATTTCTAATTGAATACGGGGATAAGCGGGGACGCGTGCAATACTTTTCTGCATGGAAAACCAGCGATGATGGCGACTTTTCGCACCTAATTGAATATGCCCTTTAGAAGAAGCATCAAATCCCATTATCATTCAATTAGTGAGCCAGGTGAGATCATTTTAGGGTAATTATCATTTTAGGTGATTACTAATCATGTTGCACTGCAAGGGGTGCAAATACATTTATTAATTTGCATGCAGGGTAAATACTGGCTTCATTTGCCTGTAGCCTACAAATGCCGGATATATTTATTTTCGCACTGCAATATTTATTTCAGTTTGGCGTGGACTTTCCCCTCACAAACTTAATGTCTCTGCACAGTTTACATCTGCCCCTCTTGCAGCACAGCATAGTGTTACCAAGATGCAAAGTTACTTTCACTTTTTAAATTTAAAACTTTTTAAATTTACTGAAGTGAGAGTTTTTAGAAATGGAATTGTTGCCCATAGCAACCTATCAGATTCTACTTAACATTTCACTAGCAGCTTCTGGAAGATATTAGCTAGAATCTGATTGGATGCTATGAGCAACATCTCCACTTCTAAAAACTCTCACTTTAGTAAATATACACCTCAGAGTCAGTAAGTACCTATGTGAGGAGCACAGGATATGCCCACAACTGCTACACAGACTGAGAGCTGTGAATACTTAATGTTCTTGAGTGAGTGAGTACTTTATATAGGAATAAACAATGATGTTATAAACTCTAGTCCAAGGAGGGGGCCCGTGTCGGAGACTGCACACGGGCCCCCCTCCTCTCTAGAATCGCCCCTGCTATCACAAGACACGCTGATAGCCCATGGCTGCCATATTTGTGTGCCCTTCAGAGAGGTATTGACAAAGAAATAATGATCTTTAGGAAGATCACTGAGCTAGACCTTCAATTTGTAGAGGATGCAGAGCGAAGGTGAAGCAGAGTCCAGAGAAACTAACAATGATGGAGCAATGTAATAAGAAGGCTGATAATTAGGATAGGACAATGTCTGCAGACCAAAGAAATAAAGTGAGTTCTTAACAGTGTCCAATTCAGCAGAGGCAGCCCAAGAGAAGCAAGTACGTAATGGCTTTTAGATGTGACCACCTTAATCAGTGTAGAGTGTTAGTAATCAAAGCCAGACTGCTGTATGCAGTCAGGAAGCCGACGGTCGAAATGCCCGATTGTCATATCCCGGCAAGGTACTAATGATAGGCATCGAAATCCTGACGCCTATCATTAGCCCTACGCTGCGAGACAGGTGCCCGGCGTACCGAACGAAGGTAAGCCGGGCGGTGGCAGCGGACAGCCGCGCTTGGGGGGTTGGGGGCTCCTGAGGGGGACTAGGGTTAGGGAAGGGGAGGGTTAGGGTTAGTCACCCCTGGGGCAGGTAGGCACCACCCCTGGGAGGGCTAGGCACCCCTAAGGGAGGGTTAAGGGGGGGAAACTGTTAGGGATAGATTAGATACTTACCCTGTCGGGATCTGGTCCTTTCTAGCGTCGGGCTGACGTCCGGTGGGATATAATACCGATTCCGCATAAGATGCAAAACGTGTGAGGAATTAAAGCATGTGCATACAAGCCTCAGAAAAAGTCTGTTTATGAAATCAATAATCAAAGTTAGAGTCAGAATTAGTTTTTTCCATAAAAGCTGTAATAACCACGTTTGATTATAGGTGGAAAGATACCTGCAGAGAGAGTGAGATTACAGATGTTAGAAAGCTGGAATAAGCAGAGAAGAGAGATATAAACTGCTTTGTAAGGGTTTTGGGCCAAGTGGATAGTTAGCAGATGGTAGGAGAAGAAAGGAGTAGACACTTCATCTAATATTAATATTAAGAGGGACCAGGACAGGAGTTGAGCAGGTTGTTGTTCAGGGTAGAGGTTTGCAATTTATTTTTCTGAGTGTCCTTGAAGTAGGAAGCAAGAGCTTGGGCATTGATGGAGGACAGATGGATGGTCGCAAAAGTCTTTGGGGTTAGAAGCCTAAGCAGAGATGAGAGACTGGAAGTGTATTTGTCTGGCCTTGTCCAGAGCATTTCAGCAGAAGTGGTAGATAGCAGTATATTTGAGGAAATCATGACAAGTAAGATAACTGTGCCAGGGTTGTTTTACTCTGTGGGAAAGAATTTGAGGGCAGCACATTTCTTAAATGTACCACAGATGAGATTGTGTAAAAGTGGGAGTAAGGATTAGCTGGAGCCACTTCATCAAGGGCTGGTGACAGAGTTTGGCTACGGTGGCTACTGCCAGATCAGGCTCGGAGAATGTAGAAGAGGGAGGAGACGCGGCCTGGCTGCTGGGCTGAGCGGTCACTTTTCTAAGAAGAGTTTGAAAATCTGGATAATATGTGCTTCAAAGGATGTGAACATTTAGTAGAACTGTCAACGTGCAGCGAAAGGAGGAGTCCAACCCTACTCCCCTGCCTGCTTCCAGGCATGGGGCTGTGGGTGAACTGGAGACCACCATGTGAATGGGCTGCAGGTGAGTCTGATTGTGCGAAACATGTTTCTGTTATTGCCAGTGGTGAATATTCTCAGCATGTGCTTCCACCATATTCTCATACCTGCCCCTCTAACTATGCCAGTTGCCCTCACTTGTTGGTGTGTGGGACCTTCTTCACATTGCTGTTAGCACTGTTCCCTTCACAATCCCCTTCTCCTTAATGGGTGACCTCCCCACAGGTGAGCTAATTGATAATGTGATATGCAACGCAAGGCTTGAGGTGCCAGTGGTTTCAGCTGATCACAGGGAATACAGCATCATGTTTGGGGATATATTAGACACATAGTGGGGCACTTAAAGAGGTTTTATGGGGAGGAAATCTCCAAGCGGTAACAGTATGCTGGCCAGGCAAAGTCCTGCAAAGCTGGAACCCTAGGTAAGTGTGTTCTCTGCATGGTACATGATACATCCAAGCTGCTTGCCTAAATGATGCGCTTTATTGTAAGCCAAGTTCCGTTTTGTTTACTGACATTTTGGAAGGAAGCAAATTATTTTGAAGATTTTAATAAAGAGATTTGTTTTTGAATTAATGAAATTATTAAAACATCACGTTAAGGTAACCGTCTGGCTGCACCAATGCCAATGGCTGGGAGGTGCAGAACGGTTTCTCTCCCCAGAGCCAGAGGAAGAGTGGGTGGGATTCCAGTGGTCAGTGCTGGGTTAGCAGACACCTGGCAGACCTCTCTGAGCATACACTATCTGTCTCTCCAGGCACAGAAGCTGCCTTTCTCTCTGCGTCCTCCAGCATGAGTCAGTTGCTGGGCACAGCTGTGCTCTGCACTTTAAGCTTTCTGCTAGTGGTTGTCCATGGGACTCATTACAGGATGTACGGATATCCCGTCCACGGCAGCTACGTCTATCCCCCTGTGGTCCATGGCAGCACAGTGTTACAAGTGCCCAGACCTGGCATATTAGCCAGCCCTCCGTATAATGCTAATGCCCGTCTCAAGCCTGAGACCAGGACAATCCAGGTGCAGCAGCCAGCAGGTAAGAGCATAACACATTGTATTAGTACTAAAACTGCCATTAACACATCAATAAAAAAAATAATACACCTCCAATCAGCTAAAGTCACTAATCAGAAGATAAAGTGCAATCGTTTTGGTTGGCCTTTATGTTGCTGTGTTTTAATACACTGCCCAGCATAGTTGCTTAATAAACTCACTGTTATTTATGTTAATGTTACATCTGCGTCTATGCTGAATTATAGGCATTTTTATCCGTTTGATTTTTTTTCAATGTATCCTTATGGTATATTTCATTTAAGCCAGGTCTAAGAATAACAGAAAGTAAATTAGTTCTTGTTTCCTGGGAGCTACAGTACTACACATTGTAAGCATGTCTATTCCTATGTATATAATACAGTATGTTACCACCGTTTAGCCACCGTGTGTGGGTATAGAAGTGCGGTGATCTCTGATTGTGGCGCATAATATAACAAAAGGTAAAATGATTACCGGGCATCACGTGTGACAGTGAATTTGTTGCAATGACAGCACTAATTCAATGTTCCCTGGACAGAAACACAGTGCTTAGCCCATTTATTTTTTTGCATATATCGTATTATTTATTTTCAGTTCATTACAGCAAAATCCCGCTGGTGGAAATTGTTGCTTTTGTATGTCACACTCTGAAAGACACAAAAATATGGCGTTTATTGTAACCCCTGCGCAATCCGTCTTCGCCTTCATTTTTAATCACTAAGGATTTATAAGTAATATTTGAATACAGCATTAAAACGATCACATAGACTTGTTCAGAATTAGGAATTTACAGGGAAAGAAAATGTAGAAATATACAGAATGCTGTCACTATGGCCGAGTTTCCTTTCTGGAGACAAATGTTTACATTGAGTTGAAGGGTCAACAGACTTGATTGATGTATGAGCTAAGAGCAAATAACACCATATGGATAATGCGGCTCCCACAGGTCCCTCCAATAGCCAGCTCATATCACTGGAGAGTGAGAGCTGCCAGAGTGGGGTGGGCCATAAGCGGCCCTCCGGCTGTTATTGAACTACAAATCCCAGCATGCCTTGCAACAGTTTTAGCATGGCCAAATAGCAAATCTGTTGCTGGGATATGTAGTTCTACAACATCTGGGGGCCCGCTTATTGCCCACCCCTGTGCCAGCAAAGTACAAATGCTAAGAATTGCTATATTCTCCCACAGTTATAAGAGGGAGATGTGTCAAAGCTTGAAGAGAGATAAAGCACCAACCGATTGGCTCCTGTCAGTTTACAGGCTGTGTTTGAAAAGTGTGGAGCTGATTGGTTGGTATATACTGTCCACGTTATCTCTCTCCAAGCTTTGATACATCTCCCCCTAAACCTTTTTAAACTAACTAAAGGTTCTGTGTTTAGCAATTCATTTCTATTAATTTTCGTTCCACTACACTCCATACACACATAAATGTAATCACAATCACTACACAATCTGAATAGTGTGTTTGTAGAGTACATATGCAGTTATTTTTGGTTGGGTACGGGATACTGGCGGTCAAATTTCAGGGTTAGGATACCGACACCTGTTGGTCGGTATCCTAACCCTTCCCCTCTCCCTCCCCGATGCCTGGACCTAACCTCCCCCCTTGTGCCTAAACCTAACCTCCCCCATCCCACACCCTAACCCCCCCCCCCCCAGTGCCTAACCATGACCCTCCCCCTAGTGCAGGGGTCATGGAGCTTTACCTTGTACCCCAAAATATATTTAAATACGCTGACGTTACCCCATTAATTTGAAAGGGAGGAAATCATATAGTAGTGCCCCCATATAATGCCCCTGTAGTAGTGCCCCCATAGTTATGCCCCTGTAGTAATGCCCCTGTAGTAGTGCCCCCATATAATGCCCCTGTAGTGCTGCTTGTGCAAAAAAGACACCTTAATCCCCGCTCCTGCATCCGCCGCCGTCCTGTCCACCTGGCTGCTCCTCGGAACTATGGGAGAGACGTCATGATGTCTCTCCCATAGTGTGCATGGAGAGAGGCGGAAGCTGGAGTACAGAAGAGAACTCCAGCCTCCGGCTAACGCGGCGCTGCAGGGAAGGAGCCGGGCGCCCGGCTTAGAGCCTCCCTACGGCACAGTCGGGCATGCATATGAATCATTCTATATTCTATTATATTATAATATTCTGTGCATATTATATTATAGAATGATTCATATGCATGCCCGGCTGTCTGTCCATTACCCCCAGGAATTTCATTTTTACCCCATGTGGGGTAATTTACCCCTGTTCCCCCGACCACTGCCCTAGTACCTAATCCTCCCACCAAACACCGCTGCATACCTTTGGGATGCCGGCAGTCGGATTCTGACATGTGTCGTGATTCCGAGACCGGTATTCTAAGCGCTGGCATCTCAACTGTCAGGGTACTGAACATATCCCGTTATGTCACTTCTATTAGTATAATCTAGTTTTGTGGTAATGATGTCCACTATGCATAGGCTTATTTCTGGATATCATATTTACAGAACAATTATCTATAATGTACTGTTACATCCCTGTGTTTGTGTAGCCAGTAAAGTGGATCAGTTAGTTTATTAGTTGAATCAGTGCTATAATGTGATGTATCATTGATGCCGCCTGAGAAATAGTGACACCAATTCCACCGTGTTAGGGTTCCCATGCGTAGAACTACAAATAGTCACCTGATACCTGGGATGCATGCATTTGGTGGTACTGAATGCTATGGATCAAATACTTTACCAGCCCACCAGGACCAGTATGGAATCATGAGTCTTTCCCCTTGTGAAGTGGCTAAACCTCTCACATATACCCTAAGTTAAATGCTACCGAACCATATAATCCACGTGTGAGAGGCCTCTGAATGCATCTTCATACCTGGCAGCTGTGATCTTCAGACTTTTAGGGGTTGTTGACCAGTATCAAGCAGTAAAAAGAGTGTAGAAGTGGGCCAATGGAGAAGTTGCTATAGCAACCAGAGATGTGCAGTCAGGGGAGGCAGAGCCTCTCCTGTCATACTCTTGAGATTTGATATAAAAATTATTACAATAATACAAATAAGATATTTATAACTTATAAACATCTTTGTTTATTGTAATCATTTTCATAGTTAACACTCACCAGCTTTGAGGAGCTCACTGGGACTGCAGGTAAATTAGAGATGAGGCAGCAACAGCTCAGCCTCGCTTCTGTACAGTCAGACACTGCTTGCTGTCCTGGGGAGGGGCCACATCATGGGCAGTAAGGTGCACAGAAAGAGAGCTAACATGCATGCCTCTGAGTATGGGGGGTGTGCCTTGAGCACTGATGGACACCTTGGATGTGTCATGTGACCAGGAAGTGCACTGCAGTGTTTAGAGATCGGAGCTCAGTCAGCAGCAAGAGAAGACAGTGATGCAGGTAGGAAAATCAATGGACACTAAAGCTTAGTGTAATGAGGGGAGAGTTACAGCGAGTAGGGGGTGAGACAGTCTCCCAGCACTCAGACCCATCTCCATGTGTGCCTCCCCAGCCATTGACCTCACCGCACATCACTGATAGCAACCAATCAGTATCTACCTAGCATTTGATAGATTGTACTTGATAATTGCTCTCTCTCAGCTTATTGGTGGCTATGGGCGACTTCTCCACTGGTTCACTTCTCCACTCTTTTCACTGCTTCATACATCAATACCTTAGTAAACACTTGCCTACTCCCAGAGGGGGCAGCCAGGTCGGCGCAGCAGGGGCCATCACAGCGGCATAGGTAGGTGGTGCTGGTGTTGTGGGGGCACACGCCCCGCTATACAGTGCTAAGATCACAGACATTGTAAAGGTGGGGTGGTTCTACGTTTATTCAATTCAGCACCAATCGCGTCATCGCCTCCCCCCTGAATCGCTTACTTGTGCTTGATAAGTGCGGGGCAATGCGGGCGGGTGGCAGCTGGCTTCGGGAGACATGCCCACTCTTCTGGCTGGTCGGTATCATCACTCGATTTTCGGGAGCCTCCCGGATGTTCCAGGAGAGTAGACAAGTATTCCTTAGTGCAGAGGTGGGCAATAAGCTGCTCTCCCATTGTTGTTGAACTACAAATCCCAGCATGCTTTGCAACATTTTTAGCATGACCAAACTGTGGCCACCCTTCCCTTTGTTTGACACATGAGTTCTAAAGTACATACGAGTACTAGAATCTAAACATATTTACTAACCAGGGATCTTCCTCGTCACTTGCATTGTGATACATTTTTGTTTACTTATTCCAATGGCCCACTCATTCCAGTGGAGTTGTAGAAACTCCGTATAAATTAATTGGTCATTGAGTGAAGCCTAACATACATTGTTTATTTGTTTTTCCCTCCCACATTAATAGAGATTTAGTTAATTGACATTGATTTGTGAACAAAGCAGGGCTTCCCTGTGACTCCTATCACTGATAGCCAATCATGAGCATGAGAATCTGCTTGTGACTGGCTGAACAGCTAAGGTGTTTCTGTTCATTTAAATTCAGTCCAAGCGAATTAGCAGTTTTATGAAGGGGGAAGGGTTGAATGTGGATTACAAGAAGAAGAATACATTTTAAATTGGGAGGATTCCTGGGCCAAAATGTGGCTAATTTTTATGTCCCTTTCTTGAGATTGCGCAAACAGCCTCGGAGACTTGCTACCATTGTTGCCCCACAGGCTCCACATATGCATCCTAGGTGAAGTAGTAGGAAAATGCACCCTATAGGCACTCTAGAGTAATTTAAAATAAAGCACCTCTTCAAGTAATTATAGGTATATATAACTGGTGGTAACAGCGCTATACAAATAGTGTGAATTTTGTATATCCAATAATATATGCAAGTGCACTAAAAAGCAGATATACAGATAAGAACATCATAACAGAACATTTATTAAACAAATAACTATGGTAATGATAAAAAAATAGTTGAAATCATAGGCATAAAATGCACTAATAACTTGTAAAAATGTCAGGGACAATATCACAACCTAAACTATAATCCTAACCATGTTATTATAAACCCTCCCATGAGTGATTTGATAATTAGCTGTAACTGCACAGTCCTTCCCTATCAGAGAGTCCATAAAATATGGAAGTGGCAATCCTTTTAAGGAAAAATCCAGCAAAAATATGAATATACTGTTTATATTTATTGGTACTGTGAGGTTAATGCAGAGTCCCTTTAGCACTTGGAAAACTGGGCCTGATTCAGACCCGGTCGCAAGCGCTGTGCCTTCGCAACCGGGTCGATGGTGGGCCAGTGCGCATGCGCACGACGGAGCCGGCTCGCGACGGGCACTCCGTCGCTCCGGGTTTCGCAACAAATGGGGCGAGCTGTCGATATTGAGTGACAGCTTGCCCCCTTTGGTGGGCAGGCCGGGGGAGTGGCTGCCCGAACGGAGGCGTTCCGATGTGAACGCCTCCGTTTGGGGGCGGCCCCACTGACATCACTCGTGATGTCAGTGGAAGAGATTTCGGCTCTGTTAGAGCCGAAATCTCTCTGGGGCTTGCGGCCACAAGGGTCTCGTCACAAGCCCGATGGTCGCGATGGTCTTGACCATCGCGACCATCTTCCTGGCAGCTCGCTATAGCTGTGGGTGGTCACCCACAGCTATGCGAGCGGCCAGGAGGCCGTTAAAAAAAACCAGAAGGCCGGCCCTGATTCAGAGCGGGCGCTCTGTCAGAGCGTCCGGCTCTGAATCAGGGCCACTGTCTCCTGTGGGCTTTGATACGGCTGGTTGATACCTGGATATTGTGACTAGATCCGTAGGATGACTTTTGGTGAATGGATGTTACTGTTGGTCCACTTGTGCAGTGGCAAACGCAGGATTTTGAAAGGGGGGTTTCCAAATTCTTGGTTACTGAAAAAACATCTAGCCACAAATAAATATATAGATGCCCTCAGTAATGCCCCTTATACAGTGCCCCCTATGTAGTGCCTGCAGTAGTGATGCCCCTATGCAGTGCCCCAGTAGTGCCCCCGGGGGCCCCACTCCCAAACGCTCACCCCAATATAATTATTGCTACATAATGGTAGCACCCACTCTGGGTCATATAATTAAAATTGATGTACTGCATGATAACATGACTGGGCCTTTCTCATGGCATCACCACTTAATTCACATAGAATACCTTTATCACTTCTCTATTTGTTTGTATATTTTTTGTGTAATTTTAATTCTTTCTCATTTCATTAACACTTAGTGAAGTATAAAGAAAAGATGTGTAAGTATAAATCAATATCACCTTTTTCCCTTTTTCGTGTGATGCCCTGGGGATGGCCCTTGGTTGGAATTTTTTTGGGGTGCCTTCCTTCTCGGACGTGAACCCCTTAATGCTAGGGACGCCAGTATAGAGGAGCCTTGACGTTTGGCCTGGCGCTTATTCATATATTTGCAAATGTATGTAACTAATACCTCTGAATCGCTATTATCATGTAGGATTTAAGTATTGTTTTTGCTGCAGTGTGCTGGGGGGCAAATCTCTTTTTTTTCTGTGTTAAGTGTAAACCCCGCCCTTTACAAGCACCTGTGTTATGCAATTAAGCTGATCTGAGCAACTACCATTTTTCTTGCACATTAGGGGTTCTATTTATTAACATTATTTTGACTAAAATAAAGTGACAAAGGGTGTTTTCACACCCTTTTCACATTATGTTAGTATCACCTATAGTTATTACAGGGCAATTGGAGTAGAATTCGCAAAATTCTACTCCAACCCCTAATTATCACTTATTTTTAGTAATCAGATCGCATTTCCCATAATTGTAATGGGAAATGTGATCCGACCAGAGTTACTAAAAATAAAATGTGGAAAAAATACCTAGGGAGGCCCTGTGATAATAACGCCACCTGGAGGTGGCGTTATCCAGGGTCTCCCCCAGTTACCGGACTCCTGCTCCACTCTAACGGGGAGAGCAGAGTCGGGAGTCGGTCCCAGTAAGCAGCTGTGTGGTCTAAACAGACCGCAAGCTGATTACTGTAAAAAAAAAAAATTAACTTACCTGACTCCAGGGACCGGTGATCGGGGCTTCGGGTGATGTCCTCCCTTCGGTCAGCTGATCTCCCATAGTGCACTGCGGCCCGGTGCAGTATGGGATATCACCTGACTGGAGGGCATGGAGGACATCACCGGAGGCCCGGATCATGCAGGTAAGTGTTATTAAGGGAGGGGGGGTCCGCGATCACGGGGGCGGGGCTTAGTGACAGGGGGCAGGGCTTAGCACCGGGGGGTAGCAGCGACGGCCAGTCGGCGCATGCGCGGGCACTTTGTCACGGTATTTTTTCCGAAAATACCGTGACTAGTGTACGGATTTGTAGTAAATCCCTGTGATATTGTCTGAATTCGCAATGCAAATTCAGTTGTTAATATCACACTACAATCTGCATTGTAGTAAATAGAGCCCTAGGCCTTTTACTGTGCTGAAGATAAAACTGTGCCTCCTTTGTAATAAAAATGCATAACTGCCACATTTTTGTAACTGTGTCCCATCTCAATAAAAGTCTATACCTGTGCCCTCTTAATAAAAATCAGAAATGCCTCTTTCTCAATAAATTTTAATAACTGCACCCAATTAATAATTGTAATATATTATGAAGTTGACCCTTAATTATAATCAGTGATGTGCGTTTAGGTGAGACAGAGTTTTTTCTGTCATACTTAGTTATACTCCAGAGTTTTGACTACAAAAATAATAAGAAAAATGTAAAGAACATATTATAAATATCTTCTTTGTATTATTCTAATAATTTTTATAGTCAAAACTCCGGAGTAAAAAGTGAATGGCAGGTGAGACACTGCCTCCCCTATCTACCTTATCCACACATCTCTGATCAAAACTCACCAAATTTCCAGCACTATATATGCTACACCTTTGTATAATGCCCACATGAACCCTCGTGTTCATACATGTGTCTGTAAATCTGGCACTAATACTAGCCAGTGCCTCCCCAGCCATGTACCTCACCTCACGTCATATTATTGTGCTCATAATATTTTTATGTAGTTCAGAAGGCATACTAAATACTAAGATGGAATCTTATTTTGATCTAGCATAATCCACATAAAAATGAAAAAATTAAGATTCTCATACTTCAAGCAGACTGCTTCCAAGGAGCTCCCACTGCAAAATGGCTTAATGACTGAGCAGACAATCAGGAGAGGATTCCCAGTGGCTGATGATTGCACTTTGGTAGCAAAGATTACAGAAGCTGAGGACTGCACACTGGAAGCAATAAGTCACAGAAGCTGAGAATTGCACATCATTTGAAAAATAGATAAGGATTTCACACTGGCTGTAATGAGTCACAGGAGCTAAGAACTGGACATTGATAGTAGAAGCTTATAAGAGCTAAGGATTGCACACTGGTAACACATTCACTGTGCAGATTTCAGAGAAACAATAGTCTACAATTTCACACTAAAGTCAAGACTCAAATGAGCTAAGGATTGCACACTGCTATTAAAGACTCACAGGAACTGAGGATTCCACACTAGCAGTAAGGATTGCACACTGCTATTAAAGACTCACAGGAACTGAGGATTCCACACTAGCAGTAATGAGACACAATGCTGAGGATTTCAAACTGGTTACAAAGGTTGACTTGAGTTATGCATTGTACAGCGGTAACTGTGGCTTGCACACTGGTTTTCTAAAACAAACATCAACATCTTGTATAAAAATGAGCAGAAAAAGCTGTACCTATAAAACTAGACTATCAACAGGCATGTAAGCAGTGCAAGCTAAGCCACAGGTAAAAAAATTTGTAATAGATGTAGCATCTTTGGATTCAGAGCCAAGAGGGTTGTCATTCAAGCCAAGGCCACACACAGAGAAGCAATATAAAAGAGCAAGATTAAGTAGCTTGAAGTTCAAGAGAAATGTGTTTCAATTATGTGCTGTATCAGGACTCAGGGTGACACACAAGTGACAGAGTGTCCGGACTCAGGACAACTGACTGGCATCAGGGTATGAGAAGCTCTGGAACACAGCAACATGATTAGAAAAGGAGAACTACAACTACGGAAGAGGAGAAGTGCAAAAATGATCTGACCCTACTTGTGAGAACAACCAAAGACTCCTACACCAAATAACAGGTGAAGCCTGTTGAATAACTGATGCACTACTGGAACAATAGAAGTCCATGGTGTTAGAAGCAGCAACTGTTCTCAAAGCTCTTGCGGCCATCTCTTATGTTGGTGTTTTTGCATTCTGACATGGTCAGTTGTCATGGAGAGTCCTGCAGGTTACTCTTCTTACCTCAGGCCTCCTTTCACTCCCAGCGGTCGTGCTCATTGATTAAGAGTAGGCTGGACGTAGCTAAAGGTTTAAATAGTTTTTAGATTGTTACACCTGTGCCGGTGATAGTTCCTGAATTGCTAGCAGCTGAAGCTCTGTTACTGTTTCCTGTTACTTGTTGGTGACTCGATTTTATTTTTTGGGATCTTATTGCTCTGCCCTGACTGTATTTGTGATAACCTGTCTGCTGCCAACCATGACCTTGGCTTCTGTGCCACAGTTGTCTGCAGCCACAGTAACTCTTTCATTGGACTGTATATACAGTACTATATTCCTTCTGTTAGTTCCGTTGCCTGTAAGCTCCTATTCGTTAAACTTGGCTATATCATCTGCCAGCTTCAGCCCTGTTCCTGTGCCATCTAGTTATGTACTTATTTAGTGTCTTTAAACCTACATTGGGGCCATAAACCTTTACTATATGGAATGGAAGATCTTTGGTAACTTGGGTACAGCTTTATGGGAAAGGCCATACACTATCATTGCCATATCCAGATTTTGCCCCAACTATTAAATATATTATGACTATATAATAATAATAATAATAATAATAATAATAATATATCATTTTTGGTGAAGACCTTGTGAAGCTGTTGCAAATGTTTTAGTACCCTTCTACTGATATTGCCCTAACACAAAGTCAGGTTCTGACAGAGTAAGTAAGCCGCAGCTCTGGTTTGAGTACAGTGTTACATCCATGTACAACACAAACAGACATTTAAGTTGTGACCTCAGTATAATGAACATAGAGGGATCTGGCTACTCATAGCAAACAGAGGCCCTGATTCAGAGGCGGACGCTCTGACAGAGCGCTCGCTCTGAAACAGGGCCGGGCTTGTTTTTTTTTTGAACGGCCTCCTGGCTGCTCGCATAGCTGTGGGTGACCACCCACAGCTATTGCGAGCGGCCATGATGATGGTCACGATGGTCAAGACCGGAGCACGACCATCGTGCTTGGAGACGAGACCCTTGTGGTAGGGTCTCGTGTCTGCAAGCCCCAGAGAGATTTTGGCTCTGACAGAGCCGAAATCTCTCCACTGACATCACGAGTGATGTCAGTGGGGCCGGCCCCAAACGGTAGGCGTTCACATGGGAACACCTTCGTTTGGGCAGCCACTCCGCTGGCCCACCCACCAAAGGGGGCGAGCTGTCACTCACCATCGACAGCTCGCCCCCTTTGTTGCGAGACCCGGAGCGACGGATTGCCCATCTCTAGCCGGGTCTTGCGCATGCGCACGACGGAGCCAGCTCCGTCGTGCACGTGCGCAGTGGCCCACCATCGACCCGGTTGAGAGCGCACAGCACTTGCGACCGGGTCTGAATCAGGCCCATAGTTTAGTATTTTGGGCCTGATTCAGATCTGCATGCAAAAGCCATCGCAGCTGCGTTTTCTCACTAAACGCAATTGCGAAAATATGTAATTGACCCACTCACCATCCAGGGATAAGTGGAGCCCACTGAAAGCATCTCACATCCGCCGATCACGCACAAAACCGGAAACATCGGATGCAGATCCTGCCGCCATCAGCCTCCTGAGTAAGTCTATGATGCCGCAGACACAGCAGGTCTCCAGTCATGCAGAGGGCTCTCCTGCTACAAGCAAGGACGCAGTGGCTGATTTATGCATGCCCAGATACCAGTGTTGAAATGGTCCGACACGCATGCGTTTTCCTCACCACCCCCCAAACGCTGACTACCTGTCCCTCACTTTGCGAGCGACTCCTCATTGTGTGCGCGATAACAAAGCAGTCACTGCGCATGTGCTGTGCGGCTTTCACGCATGCGCAATGGCTGACAATCGCCAAACTGCGTAAATATCAGAAATGCATGCGGATATGAATCAGGCCCTTTGTCATTTTGTAATCGGAAAACTATTTGTAAGGAAAGCAGATGTATTTGGCTGATGCCCTCCTATAGCCTTCTGAGTCCTAAGTTAGTAAAGTAAGCTATTCCATCTGCATGCAGACATGGGACGGGCAGTAGAGGCAGAAGAGGCTGCGGCATTGGTGAAACAGTGGCTCTGAGGCATAAGGCCAGTAGTTAACAAATTCATCACATTTCCTTTCCTATCTATTTACTGACTTTCATTACACCCTGACCCGATCGAGCTTTCGCCCCAACTCTTAAATATATATACTGTATATATTAGAGATGTGCGGGTTCGGTTCTCGGAGAACTTACAATATCCAAATTTAAAGGTTCCAAATCGAACTGTGTCCAAGTTCAGAATCACTTTGGGGTACCGAGGCGAACGGAGTCCTGGTTCGGATCTTCCCGCAGTTCAGATTTTAAAACTAAACTCGGGATTTGGATTGCATGTAAACAGGTCATCATTATAGCTGTTACAGATCCAAAACCCGAAGATGAATCCGGATCCAAAACCAAATACGAGGGTCGGCGCACATTTCTAATGGGTGGGGTAAGGGATGCCGGTTCTCGGGATCCCAGCGATCAAAACCCTGACACAAGCAACCCGGCAGGGTTAGGATATTGACACCCAGAGCCGTAACTAAACTATGTGGTGCCCTGTGCCAGAAAGAGCATTGCCCCCCCCCCCCAATTTTTCAAATAGGGGCATAAGATAGTGCACCTGAAAAAGAGCCATGGCCTCATGGGGAAGGACCAGGGAAGAGATAGAGGAGGCCAGGAGATGCCGGGGATAAAAGAAGAGGAAGCTACAAGTGAGAATGATAATAAATAGAAAATTGACAGGCCCAAACAGCGCCCCCTGCCCTGTGGTGCCCTGTGCCACGGCACCGGTCGCACTACCCTAGTTACGGCCCTGCTGACACCTGCCGGTAGGTATCCTAACCCTTGCCCTACCCCTATCCCTAATCCTCCCTCCCTGCACCCTGAACCTAACCCCCCCTAGTGCCTAGCCCTAACCCTGCTCTTAGTGCCTAACCCTAACCCTTCTCTTAGTGCCTAACCCTAACCCTGCTCTTAGTACCTAACCCTAACCCCAGCCCTCCCTGTCCCCCACTATTTACCTTTGGGGTGCTGGCAGTTAGGATTCTGACAGTATATGTAAGAAAGGAAGGCCACGTATATGGTGCGCAACACCTGCAGCCCCTATAGGCACAAAATGAGAGTCTCACAAAACTCAAAAGTCACAGTACAATAGAAATCTTATTGTGCCCTTAGATGGCGCTGGATATAAAGTGAAAAACAGTATAAGATATTAAGACAATACTTAATCCTTTTGAGAGGTGTCTTAATTGTCTTTAATCGCCCACAATCCTTTTTGTGTAGTTTCAAATAATCACAGAGGGCTCCAAATGATGCATATGCAAAAAAACATATAAAAAAATAATAATTCTTAACAATATGGAAATAAATATATATATATCTTTCAACTTCGTCTATATTTTAGATCAAAAGATCATAAATATTTTGCGCACCAGACTCACGTAACAAAGTGTGAATCTGTATATATCTGGGTATCTTTTATCTTCCCACTTTATATGATAACCGTGCGTTTAATCAAAATAAGTGATCAGCCCGGCGCAGAGACGGTACTGCGTACCTTACTCACATTCAGTGTACGCTAACAGTGCCTGTAATGGTTTCTTTTTAGGTGTCATTCCTTAACCCTTCCATCTTCCATCATTCAGCCATACATCCTCATCATGTAAAGAAAGGGGAATATATCTGTAGCTGAACAGCGATTTTATTACAGAAGACAAAACATAAATATAAACAAATATGAAAGATCACGACCTGATATGTTATGAAAGTGAAGTCCGGAATTCACTATCTCCTCCAACCAGGTTGATGCATCCAATGTCAAAATTTTTTTTATATAGCCAGAGTCCCGTAACCAATGCGTTTCGACCCGTCCGTTCGGATCTTTTTCCAGGTGTATGGGGCACACTAACTATGGATACCTTAAGTACCCCTTTCAATCACATAGTCAATTGCCAATTAGTCAATTACCAACTAAATATTGGACCTCACCATGTATATATATATATATATATATGAAAACTCCCCCACATATATTGCAGAAGTATTAAAAATCCACATTCCCGGATATATAAGTCCCTCTTTCCTTTTGTCCTTCTGCCCGACATGGACACTTCCGGCAGCCGCGTTCTCAGTGCAACCACATGTCACGAGGCGCGTGCATCTGGCGTCTGTCCGGAACTTAATAATGTCCCCTGGTCCGTCCTCGCGGGTAGGTTTAGAGGGTACAACCTTAGCTTCAGGAATCGCCGGAAGTGACGTCCCGCGTCTGTAGCGTGTCTTTCATATACACGGGTAACGGCACTTGAAAAATGTGTCCGGGAGTGAGGTGTCCATATTGAAGCCCTTTATATAAAGGTCTCCTATAAATAATCATGAGGATAAAATGACTAAAAAATATTGAATAAAAATAGATACATATTAATAAATATAAAATACTAATTGTAAACATAAATATACATTAGAACCATGTCATAATTAAAATCATGATGAACCTATAAAACATACCTGCCTATTAAAAATTGTATATTATAAAAGGCTAAAAATATTACAGGAACCATTTTACCTCAAAATCTAAGTTGAGACCTCCAGGGGCTAGCATTTTGTATTTGTAAATGGTCCTCATTTCTTCCTTGGCTAAAGTGGTTATATCGCTATTAGATCTTATAGACCCTTTGATTAATTTTAACCTGAAGAAGTTTTTTATGTCATCTGTAGAACACTGATGGGCAGTTTTAAAATGGGCTGACAAGGAATGGGAATCTAATCCTTTTCTGATATTACGGAGATACTCTCCTATACGGGTTTTTAGATTCCTTGTTGTCCGCCCTATATAAAACAAACCACATTTACATTCAATGGCATATATAAGGTTTTTTTGAATTGCAAGTGATAAAATCAAGGACCTCAAACGTTTGTCCATTAATCATAATTCTCGTGATTTTCTTTTCCTTTCCCAGTTTTTTAACATTCCTGCAGCCTATACATAAACCACATCTATAAAAGCCTACTAATTTGTTAGTATTCATAATTTTCTCAGACTTTAGATGTGCACTTTTAACCAATTTCGTTTTTAGGTTGGCTGCCTTTCTGTAAATATGGACTGGTTTGGGTGGAATACTTTTTCCCAAGATAGGGTCCCTCCTCAATATAGACCAATGTTTTTTGAAAACTTTTTCAATCTCTTTATGTTGGGAATTAAAATCCGTAATAAACGCCCATTGAAATTTATCGTCTTTCGTTTTCTTAGGCTTACTAAGCAATAGTTCATTTCGGTCCATATCTGCCGTGGCTTTGAATTTTTCTAAAACAAGTTCCTCCTTATAACCACTTTCTAAAAAAGCCGCTTTCATCTTATTGGCTTGTTCATTGTAGACCTCCAACTTGGAGCAATTCCTCCTAATTCTTTTAAATTGTCCCCCTGGTATGGAGGTAAGCCATTGCGTATGATGGCAGCTTCCAGCTTGTATGTATGAGAGTGAATCGGTAGGTTTCTGATAAGATTTGGTTAAAAACATGCCCTCCTCTACATATACCGTAACATCTAAAAAATTAATACTCTCATTTTGGATATCAAACATAAGTTTGATATTCCGATCATTCCTGTTCAATCTATCACAAAAACTATTTAAAAGACTTCTCTCCCCTTTCCATATAAAAAATATATCATCAATATATCGGCACCATAGCACCAGGTTTGCCCCTTGTGGGTTATGGTTCCAGATAGTCAAGTCTTCCCAAACACCCATAAAAATATTAGCGTAACTTGGGGCAAACCTGGTGCCCATAGCGGTACCGACCTCCTGCAGATAAAAAGCATCCTTGAATAAAAAGTAATTTCGTTTTAAAATAAAATTTAAATTAATTTAGTTTTAAAATAAAATTAATTTAGTTTTAAAATAAAATTAATACCCTTTATCAAAAACTCTTGTAATTCTATATCAGTGTTGGAACCTTGTAGTGTTAGCTTCACATCCTCTATTCCTTTATCATGATTTATTATAGTATAGAGTGAACTAACATCGACGCTAACCATGATGTAGTCCTCTTCCCATTTTAGTTTTTCAACCTTCTTCAAAAAATCTTTAGTGTCTTTAAGATGTGATTTATTGAGCAACACTAATGGTTGTAAATAAAAGTCAATAAATTCGGATAAGTTAGATGTAATCAAATTAATTCCAGACATGATAGCCCTACCAGGGGGGTGAACTGGGTCCTTGTGGATTTTAGGTAGTACGTATATAATGGGAACTACAGGTTTTTCTATTATCAAAAATGTAGATTCCATTTTGGTTAAAACTCCTTTTTCCACATAATTTTCTACCAAAGACTTTAACTCTATAAGAAAACTCTCTGTAGGATCTCTCCTTAATTTTTTATATGTCTGCATATCATTTAATTGTCGATCGACCTCATTCTCCCGAGTATCCATTAGCACGATTCCCCTCCCTTGTCTGCAGGTTTAATAATGATCTGTTCATTCTTACTAAGTTCTACAAGCGCAGTTCTTTCACCGTAGCTTAGATTAAATTAAATTTTTTTGGAAGTTATATCTTTCAAATCTTCCATCACTTGGGTTGTGAATGTATCAATATAACTGCCTTTCAAATGAGCAGGGAAAAAAGAGGATTTGGGCCGGAATCTAATCTTACTCCCAGCTTCTGCCTCCATTTCTGGAGATTCGTCATCTTTCAAGAGGAAAAACTTTTTTACGGTCAATTTCCTTACATATTTCTGTATGTCTATAAAAAGGGCAAAATCATTAATTTTTGTTGCAGGGGCATATTTTAAACCCTTCCAAAGTACTGATTCTTCATTGTGGTTAAGGATATGTGAACTGAGGTTAAAAATTTTCACTTTCCCTTTAAGGTAGTCACATGGTTCTGAATCTGTCCCTGTTTTGCATCTTTTTCTATTTTTACTAGATCTTTTCTTTTTTTTCCTTAGTTTCTGTTTCTTTATCCCTCCTCGTTTGCCCCGTTTTTTTATTTTAATTAAAACCTGTGGTTTCTTATGACTCTTCTGTTTCCTAAAAAACGCCTTCTCGATATAGAAGTGGGCATATCCCATTTCGGGCTAGATCTCTTATGGCCAGGGGTAGAGATATTCTGATCGTCAATCTTTTCCTCCCCCCAATTATCTGCTCTTTTTCGCCACCAATTTTTATTATTACCCTTCCTTTGATATGGTTCATTGTAAGGCAATTGATCATGGTTGCCTCTGTTATAACCCCTTCCCCCATATATTTGAGGTGTTTTAAAGTTATGTCTACCATCCCTATATGTTTGATATCCAAAATCATCCCATCTTGGTTGGGATCTAAAGATGGGAGATTTGGGGCTCAGATCTGAAACCTCATATTTCTTCTCTTTATGGATAACACCTTTATTTATTATTTTATTATTTATTTCCTCACCCAAATTAATTTCATTCTTATCCCTGATAAATTTCTTACATTTTTTCTGTTTGAGATCCCTTTCAATTTTCATCACCCTTTGTTCAGTTCTCTCTATAAGTTCTTTACCCTCCGGAGAATTACTAAAGGGTTGAACCAGGGATTTATTTGTTTCTATTTTGGATTCAATCTCCTTAAGTTCAACCTGTCTCTCTTCTATAATTAGATTGATCAGGGAAAAAGAACAACTTTTAAGGATTATATCCCATTTAGTTTTAAAAGATTCTGTACATGAAGAGAAGGAAGCCTTTTTGTCTATTCTGAGCCCCCTGGGGATGATCTTGTGGGAAAGATATTTTTCCAGAGTCGCTATCTCCCACCACATTCTACTCTCCCTAATGAGGTCCTTTTCTAACTCATTAATGATTGTATTGAGGTCATCATCCCGTATATCTATATTCTCTATGTTGTCCTCAAATAAACTATCAAAACGGTCAATTCTAGTATCTCTGAATGAGAACATGTTTTGAAATGTGAAATCAATACAACAATTGCAGCAACCTAACGATAGCACTCAAGTGAGAGAAAATCAATATATTTAAGAAAGGAAGGCCACGTATATGGTGTGCAACACCTGCAGCCCCTATAGGCACAAAATGAGAGTCTCAAAAAACTCAAAAGTTACAGTACAATAGAAATCTTATTGTGCCCTTAGATGGCGCTGGATATAAAGTGAAAAACAGTATAAGATATTAAGACAATACTTAATCCTTTTGAGAGGTGTCTTAATTGTCTTTAATTACCCATTGTCTTTAATTGATAAAGGGTATTAATTTTATTTTAAAACGAAATTACTTTTTATTCAAGGATGCTTTTTATCTGCAGGAGGTCGGCACCGCTATGGGCACCAGGTTTGCCCCAAGTTACGCTAATATTTTTATGGGTGTTTGGGAAGACTTGACTATCTGGAACCATAACCCACAAGGGGCAAACCTGGTGCTATGGTGCCGATATATTGATGATATATTTTTTATATGGAAAGGGGAGAGAAGTCTTTTAAATAGTTTTTGTGATAGATTGAACAGGAATGATCGGAATATCAAACTTACGTTTGATATCCAAAATGAGAGTATTAATTTTTTAGATGTTACGGTATATGTAGAGGAGGGCATGTTTTTAACCAAATCTTATCAGAAACCTACCGATTCACTCTCATACATACAAGCTGGAAGCTGCCATCATTCGCAATGGCTTACCTCCATACCAGGAGGACAATTTAAAAGAATTAGGAGGAATTGCTCCAAGTTGGAGGTCTACAATGAACAAGCCAATAAGATGAAAGCGGCTTTTTTAGAAAGTGGTTATAAGGAGGAACTTGTTTTAGAAAAATTCAAAGCCACGGCAGATATGGACCGAAATGAACTATTGATTAGTAAGCCTAAGAAAACGAAAGACGATAAATTTCAATGGGCGTTTATTACGGATTTTAATTCCCAACATAAAGAGATTGAAAAAGTTTTCAAAAAACATTGGTCTATATTGAGGAGGGACCCTATCTTGGGAAAAAGTATTCCACCCAAACCAGTCCATATTTACAGAAAGGCAGCCAACCTAAAAACGAAATTGGTTAAAAGTGCACATCTAAAGTCTGAGAAAATTATGAATACTAACAAATCAGTAGGCTTTTATAGATGTGGTTTATGTATAGGCTGCAGGAATGTTAAAAAACTGGGAAAGGAAAAGAATCACGAGAATTATGATTAATGGACAAACGTTTGAGGTCCTTGATTTTATCACTTGCAATTCAAAAAACCTTATATATGCCATTGAATGTAAATGTGGTTTGTTTTATATAGGGCGGACAACAAGGTATCTAAAAACCCGTATAGGAGAGCATCTCCGTAATATCAGAAAAGGATTAGATTCCCATTCCTTGTCAGCCCATTTTAAAACTGCCCATCAGTGTTCTACAGATGACATAAAAAACTTCTTCAGGTTAAAATTAATCAAAGGGTCTATAAGATCTAATAGCGATATAACCACTTTAGCCAAGGAAGAAATGAGGACCATTTACAAATACAAAATGCTGGCCCCTGGAGGTCTCAACTTAGATTTTGAGGTAAAATGGTTCCTGTAGTATTTTTAGCCTTTTATAATATACAATTTTTAATAGGCAGGTATGTTTTATAGGTTCATCATGATTTTAATTATGACATGGTTCTAATGTATATTTATGTTTACAATTAGTATTTTATATTTATTAATATGTATCTATTTTTATTCAATATTTTTTAGTCATTTTATCCTCATGATTATTTATAGGAGACCTTTATATAAAGGGCTTCAATATGGACACCTCACTCCCGGACACATTTTTCAAGTGCCGTTTCCCGTGTATATGAAAGACACGCTACAGACGTGGGACGTCACTTCCGGCGATTCCGGAAGCTAAGGTTGTACCCTCTAAACCTACCCGCGAGGACGGACCAGGGGACATTATTAAGTTCCGGACAGATGCCAGATGCACGCGCCACGTGACATGTGGTTGAACTGAGAACGCGGCTGCCGGAAGTGTCCATGTCGGGCAGAAGGACAAAAGGAAAGAGGGACTTATATATCCGGGAATGTGGATTTTTAATACTTCTGCAATATATGTGGGGGAGCTTTCATATATATATATACATGGTGAGGTCCAATATTTAGTTGGTAATTGACTAATTGGCAATTGACTATGTGATTGAAATGGGTACTTAAGGTATCCATAGTTAGTGTGTCCCATACACCTGGAAAAAGATCCGAACGGATGGGTCGAAACGCGTTGGTTACGGGACTCTGGCTATATAAAAAAAAATTGACATTGGATGCATCAACCTGGTTGGAGGAGATAGTGAATTCCGGACTTCACTTTCATAACATATCAGGTCGTGATCTTTCATATTTGTTTATATTTATGTTTTGTCTTCTGTAATAAAATCGCTGTTCAGCTACATATATCATCCCCTTTCTTTACATGATGAGGATGTATGGCTGAATGATGGAAGATGGAAGGGTTAAGGAATTACACCTAAAAAGAAACCATTACAGGCACTGTTAGCGTACACTGAATGTGAGTAAGGTACGCAGTACCGTCTCTGCGCCGGGCTGATCACTTATTTTGATTAAACGCACGGTTATCATATAAAGTGGGAAGATAAAAGATACCCAGATATATACAGATTCACACTTTGTTATGTGAGTCTGGTACGCAAAATATTTATGATCTTTTGATCTAAAATATAGACGAAGTTGAAAGATATATATATATATATATTTATTTCCATATTGTTAATAATTATTATTTTCTTATATGTTTTTTTACATATGCATCATTTGGAGCCCTCTGTGATTATTTGAAACTACACAAAAAGGATTGTGGGCGATTAAAGTCAATTAAGACACCTCTCAAAAGGATTAAGTATTGTCTTAATATCTTATACTGTTTTTCACTTTATATCCAGCGCCATCTAAGGGCACAATAAGGATTCTGACAGGTGTCGGGACTCGGTACACTAAGCCGTGGCATCCCATGTGCCAGGATTGTGACTGCATCCCATCTCTATATATTACATACACAGTGTATGTATGTATATATATATATAGTTATGATGATATGATATTATTAAATAATATAGGTATGTGTTTGGCTATAGCAATGGGGCAAGAGCCAATCAATAAAAACATGACAGGGCAAGAACTGAGTCCAAAGCGAGGTTCCTCTATTTGTTTTATCCTATCACTGTTTTCGTATATTGGTATTTTAGTTAGATTTTTCCCAATTGTACCTAAGGCGGTTTTATTATTTTGCTTGTAATTTGCATACAATGGAACGGGTGTAGTAGGTATTACCGCCGGCCACATGGCTGGTGGTTCAAATCCCGACAGCGGAAGCCCGGCAGGGGTGAAGATCCCGATCGCTACTTAAGGTTAGTACTGCTAACCTAATTCCCTACCCTAACTCTCCCTTAGGGGTGCCTAACCCTAACCTTCCCCCCTAGTGCCTAACCCTAACCCCCCTATAAGTGCCTAAACCTAACCCCCCCTTCCCCGAAGCTTAAACCTATGTCTCCTGGGGGGTGCCTAACCCTAACCTCCCCCCGAGGGGTGCCTAACCCTAACCCCCCCTTCACCTAGCCTAAACCTAACCCTCTCGGGGGGTGCCTAACCCTAAGACCCCCCGGGAGCCCTAAAACCTAAATGCAGCTGTCCGCGCACGGCGCACGGCCTACCTTCATTCGGTATGCCGGGCGTCGGGCTCTCGGCGCAAGTCTAATGACAGGTGTCGGGATTTCGACGCCTGTCACTAGTACCTTGCCGGGGTTAGACAGTCGGGAAGCTGGCGGTCGGCATTTAGACCGTTGGCTTCCTGACTACATCCCAATGGAACACCTTTCCTAACACTTACTGAGTATTTATGTTAAATCAGTGTTTCCCAACATCAGGGATCCCTAACAGCGCATGTTTTACAGATCTCCTCAGTATCACAGGTAAAATAATTAGCTCCACCATTTTAAAATGTGTCTGTACAACATGCACTGTTAGGGGTCCCTGAGGACTGGATTTGGGATACACTTCTCTAGCCTGTTAAAAAAATATTCAGGTCAAGCTCTTTTTATACATTATTACTTTTGAATGGAATATTTAGTATAAAAGCTGTGATCACTATAGTTTTGGCTGTGTCTTACATGTATTTCTGTGCTATTACCTCCACAGAAACTACCTGTAAGAGCCGGCCTATGGACCTAGTATTCATAATTGACAGTTCCCGCAGTGTCCGTCCTCAAGAGTTTGAGAAAGTGAAGATCTTCCTCTCAGATATGATTGACACCCTGGACACGGGTGAACGGGCTACTCGAGTGGCGGTGGTAAATTACGCCAGCACAGTAACGACGGAATTCTTCCTGAAGACTTACTTCAATAAGGCGGCAATGAAAAACGCTGTCTCCTTGATCAGCCCACTGTCCACTGGCACCATGACTGGTCTGGCCATACAGACAGCACTTGAGGAGGCATTCACTGAGCAGTCGGGAGCCCGTCACATATCTCAAAAGATTCCCAAAGTAGCCATCATTGTCACAGATGGCCGACCCCAAGACAGGGTGCAGGACGTAGCCGCCAGGGCTCGGGCCTCTGGAATAGAGATCTATGCAGTGGGAGTGGATAGGGCTGATATGCAGTCTCTTAAGCTGATGGCAAGCCAACCCCTGGAGGAACATGTATTTTATGTGGAGACTTATGGAGTCATTGAAAAGCTGACCTCGAAGTTTAAGGAATCTTTTTGTGGTGAGTTTTTACCCCTCAAGACCAAGTCAAAAATCTATTTGTCAAGGATATCCACCCAAGCTCTTTTTATTTTATAGCACCATACATCAGTATTTCTTTTGCTTTATGTTTTGTTCAGTGTTTTTGGAACTGCAAAAACTATTGTGCCAGTACTGTATCATTATTTACCTGGGAAGCCCTTGGGCTTAAAAGTGTGGCCATGGTTTTCGCTGGTGTGGGTGTAGATTTACGCAGCCAATAAAATGTATGACCTATTGCAATTTTAAATAAATACCTTCAAATACAGCACTACAGCTAACCAATACAACATGCAGAACCAACCGTATAATACAGAGCGTATTCTTGTGACCACTAGATGATACAGAGCACTTTCTAGTGACTGTTCTACAAAAGAGAGGATTCTATTGACCAATATATACTACAGAGCACATTAATTATCCCTATACCATGCAGAGTCCATTATTGTCCTTCGCAGTACAGACTGGACCAGTAGACTGGAGAACCCCTTTTCCAATCCCATTTACACTAAACAAGGTAAAGCTGTATCTGTCTGCTCCTCCATCAGAAGGGCACTAAATGTGTGGACATGTTCGTGGGTAGAGGGGACGTACAGAGGTACATATTCCTATTGCAATGACCTGGCCTGAATAAAAAAACAGATGGTAAATGTGTTTCTTTGACATCAGTTATTGAATTAATACTATGGTTTTGCAATTAGATAAAAAATGGAAAAAGAGCAGGTAAAGGAGGCATGATGGAAGAGTACTTGCACCAGCCCTATGGCAGGTGCAGGTTATCCATGTGAATATGGCCTCCTATGTGACCGATTCTGCGTCTCTGAACGTAACCACTATCAGCAACCTGCCCGCGGCACTTCCATAAGACGCAACATCTCCGTGCGTCTGTTTAGCCCCTTCTCCCCTGTTACCTCCCAGTCACTGCCCAGGAAATCCCCATACATTCCTGCTACTGTGCGTCTACATCTGTACTGCAACTCTGTACAAGCAAAATCTGGGGGCATGCGCGGTGCACTGCGTTCGACATTGTCGCTGCATCTGAGAATCAGAATCAGGCCCTATCTTTGTTGGAGGGACTATAAACACATGTAAGCTATATCTGATTATTACAGCAATAGGTCTCATGGGTATATATAGAGGACTCATTGGTATCTATAAAGTATCTAGTATGCTTATTTCAGGTGTCTTTAATATAATGAGGCAAGAAACCTTTCAAGATTTCTATATTATTATTTTTTTAATACAATGCAATAATATTTTTAACGATATCTTTTTTCAGTATTTTAAAATTTTTCAAAATAATATTCTTTATTTGGCAGAATTTATTATTAAACTTCAATACAACACAGAATTTCTCTCCTGACCGAAGGCATATTCTTTTGCTGACGCCCCCCCCCCCCGTGTTTCTGTCTCTCCAGCCCCAGCAGTCCCCACACTTATCTGGTTATTGTTGTTCTGAGACCTACTCCCCATGCGACGCGGTTCCTTTCTTTCAGGGGAGCAATGTGACGGGCGGGGATCTGGGTGGGCGGGGATCTGGGCAGGCGGGCGGGTGGGCGGGCAGTGGGATTGCAGGGGCAAATGCAAGTTTTGCAATATATATAATATATATCTGCAAGTAATACCATCTCACCGCCAAAAATTACAAAATCCTGCTCTGGTGCCCTCCTGAATATATCAATACAGTATTGGCGAAACAGCGACACTCACAGGTACAGTACTATCATGTAAGACTTCAAATGACAAACAGTGTCTCTGTCCACCGTTTCAGTCCATCAGGACTTTTATTAGGAACATTCTTGCTAAAAGTCCAGATGGACTGAAACTTTGGACAAAGACACTGTCTGCCATTTGAATTCTTGCATTTAAGTACCCATGAGTGACGCTGTTTCTCCAATACTGTGTATATATATATATATATATATAAATGCACACACACACACACACATATATATATATATCAGAGATATGTACTGGATATATAAAACACACACACGATACACATACACACACACACACAAGATTCACACACACACACATGATTCCCCCAACTTGTGCTACACACAGCCTAATGCATCAATTTATATAGGTGAAGCAGGTGCCTTACCTGCAGCTGGAGACGGAATGCAGTGGCTGACTGAGCACTCAAACGACCCACGTAAATTGCCTGGGAGGAGCTGTGTGCCGCCGCATCATACCTACATTCTGCCATCTCCGTGGCTATGAGGAGCTGCTGCGCATGCGTAGCAGCTCCCTTCACAGCCTGTTAGGAGCTCCAGTGAGATGGAGACAAGAATCTCCGTCTCACAAAAAAAAAAATACACTCGTTTAGTGGCGGCAATTGACTGGCAGGCAGGAGGGGGGTTTCTATATACTGAATCCCCTCTGCCTTTGCTACTGGGATTGTGGACGGGTCCCTTCTGTCCGGGCCAGGGACTCCAGTCCCGGCAGTCCCCCCCTGATGGCGGCCCTGGATATTGTTATCGTTCATATCGTCCTGTTTCTGGCCCCTTCAAACGACCAAAGATGGTCGATGCACGGACATGAATGGTTGATATAGATATCGACCATCGCCCATGCATGCAGGCCAACATGATCGATATTGACCATGGTAGCCTATTTACTATAGGGACCCGCGATCACTGATCCTGGGTCATTAAAGTAGTTGGGGGGTTGCTGCATGTGCTGGATGTTCGATCCAGCACATGCAGGACGATCTGACAATGATCATCTGATCATTGTCTGATCATTATTTCGCTCCGTGTGTACGGAGCTTTAGTCTTCTCACTTCTCCTGTGGGAATATTTCCTGTATAATAACTGTATTTATAGTGTAGATAAGTACTAGAATCTAATGGCTTATTGACATTGATAGAAATAATTATTATCCCTTTCTGAAAGGGTGACATCCAGGAAAATAACAGTGGAATAGTCAAATTGCTGTGTAAAATTTAAATAAAAGTGTTTGTGTTTAACTGTTCAACTCATTCAAAAGCTAAATCGACACAACTCTTCCCATTGATAATAAAAAGTTCATCAATATAAAGGCCATAGCGCACCAGGTTCATTCCATAGGGTGCTGAAGCCTCCTCATGCAGAGGTTAGCAAAGTTGGACACAGATCTGGTGCCCATGGCTGTCCCCATTGTCTGGGCTTCAACTCCAGCTTGTTGAGAGATATATGAGTAAAAAAAAAGCTTCATATAGAGTAAGAAAACAATATCCCGAGTACCAGCTCACTATTTCCACAAGTTTCAAGAAGTAAAGTTAGAGATGAGTAAACTGATATCGGAAATTATATGGCACCCAATGAAAATTTCTTGGTGTGACAGGAAGTTATACTCTTTCTTTGGTATCACCCCTTTGGCAAGGGCCAGATCCAACAGCTCTTTCAGTTCCTACAACAAACCATTGGGATCCATAGACAGTACTTCATAAAAAGAGATTCCCTAATATAATCTTCTATATCAAAGATCAAGGGCCAGATGTACTAAGCCTTGGAGAGTGATAAATTGGAGAGAGATAAACTACAAACCAATCAGCTCCTAACTATCATTTTTCAAACACAGCCTGTAAAGTGACAGTTAAGAGCTGATTGGTTGGTACTTTATCTCTCTCCACTTTAACAGTCTCCAAAGCTTAGTAAATCTTCCCCCATGACTCCACCTTCCTTGTCAGCAGGTCTATTCATCATAAGTAGAATTTCTCTGGAGGTAATTAGGTTTAGAACTCACATGGAGTTCTACCTAATTACCGGAGGAATTCATCTTTCCTCCTCCCTATAACTATCTATTCCAAAAAGCTGTCATTTTTGCGATTACAGCTTTTCAGGAAATAGATAGTTATCCCTATCTACACTAACTTACTGCAGCTGGAAGCAGTGCTGCGCATGCGCTGTTACATCTGTAAAACCAGCGCATGCGCAGCACTGCTTGCAGCTGCGGTAATTCTGTGTGCCAAAACCCCCTCCCTCCTCCGCTCACCTCTCCCTCGTCCCCGGCTTACCTGCCAGTTGCAGCCGCCTCCGGCTCCATCTGGTGTTCTGACACGTGTTCTCCAGGCAGAATACAGTAAAGTTTAGAAAAAAAAAGTTTTGTTTTTTTTTCTAAACTTTACTGTGCTCTGCTGGAGAACACGTGTCAGAACAGCCACCGGAGCCAGAGGAGAGACCAAGGAGCGCCGGAGGGAGCGGAGGAGGACTTACCCACGATGACACAGATAAGTGTCACCTACTATACGCCACTTCACAGTGGCAGATGGTAACTCCATCAAATTCCGAAAATAAATAATTTTCGGAATTTGATGAATAGCATAATTTCCATATCCCCATACTAATGTACTAATGTACTAACCCATACTAATGTACTAATGTATGGGGAGTATGGAAATTAACGCAGGGGGACTTAACCAGCAGATATCAGTGTTATCTCCTGTGTTAAGTGTCTTCATGAATACTAAAATAACGGTAATTAAGGAAAATGTCCTTAAAAACATTATTTTAGTGTTGATGAATAGGCCCCTTAGTTACAAGGGAGGTGTCATCCCGAAGTTTTTCAGGGACTCTTTTTTCAATTCTAGAGAGAGATTAACCTTCTCCCAATCACTGTCCGCATGTTTGAAATCAACCATTGTGGTGTTATGGGTAATGGGGGATTTAAACAGTGTCCTGTCATTCTTCACATTGGACTTGTTTCCATCATTAATATTAAATTCAGCATTCTTAAGGGGCCTATCCATTAGAAGACTTTCTGCACGATGCGACCAAAAACAGGAGGTTTTGGTCGGAACGTGCAGAAAGTCTGCTAGTGGGTAGCCGGCAAGGACCAGCCATGCGCGTGCACGCTGGGTCCTTGCCGACCCCGACTATCTCTCCAACATGCCAGTCAACCTGACGACAGTCGTCAGGTTCGGCATGTTAGGAGATAAGAAGCTGGATGTGCAGCAGCGGCAGCACTGGAAAGACGTTCAGTGAACGTCTTTCAGTGCCGCTCAGCACCCGGCGACTTGAAGGTCTGAACGCTAGTCGTTCAGACCTTCCAAGTCTATAAATGGATAGGCCCCTTTACCCATCACATTTACATTATTTTTATCCAAAAGATCTTCCAAGATTGATAAACAATTGAATTAATCACTATGTAAAGTAATAGGGTGCCATCAAGGGCTGGGTACGGGATCCCGGAGGTCAGGATGCCGATGGTCAGAATACCAACAGCGGCATCCCGACAGTCAGAATCCCGACACTACAAGGTAAGGGCCCTAATGCTAACCCTTACCCTAACCTAACCCTCTCTCTTTGATGCCTAACCCTAACCTCCCCCTAGTGCCTGATCCTAACCTCCCTCTCCCTGCACCCTAAACTTAATCCTCCCCCCTTAGTGCCTAACCCTAACCCTCCCCCTAGTGCCTATCCCTAGCCCTAAAGCTAACCCTCCCCTAACCCCGATACTTACCTTCGGGATGCCGGCGGTCGGAATACTGGAGCCGGGATTCCGACGCTGTGGGAATTTCGGCGCTGGTATTTTGACCGTCAGCATCCCGCACACCGGGATGCTGACTACATTGCACCATCAGTATTAGTCCTCCTTTCAATATTCACACTTGATCTTATATGCTGTGTCCATCGACATGTCAAAAAATGTAATCTGCCTGGATAATAGAAATCTCTGAAGGCAGATTTCTCCTTTAAATTAGTAATTCTAGAGCATTATTCTCCATCTATCCCCTTCCCCCAATATTTGTATTTAGAAAGATGGGTTGTTGGTAAAGTCTTAAGTAGTAGAAAAACAAAAATAAATGGAAATAAATAAAATAAAATCATCTCTATGCTGCCACCTGGTCAGTGCCGCTTTAGGCAGGAGCCTAAACTGCCTATAGAGTGTAGATGAGCAAAGCTATAGCAGAATTTCATGCAAAACCAGCCTTCCATTGGAACGGGCCCCTCCGCAGAGGTGTGATGTCCCGGTGATTTGATTTTGTTTGATTGTATTTGAGTCTTTTTTTTTTTTAATCATTGTCATGTGCCATTTACTCACCAATAATCTATTGCTGAACCGTCAGCCACTTCATGCTCACTGTAAGGTTGATTCTTTTTTTTATACAGATAACACTTTCTTATATAGCTTTTATGTTGTACTGTATGTTATATACAATGTCTGGGCTTTTCTAGTACAATTTAAATTTGTTAACGTGTAATGAATTATGAACATTTTTTTGTGGTTGTACTTTGTTGTCAGCGAAGGCCATTAAAGAATATAGAGTGTAAGCTTACATTAAACAGTTTTAAGTAATCAGAGTTAGTATAATGTAGGTGAGCCATACATGCTTACGCTCACAGGCACTCCCGGTAGAGTAGACCAACATTCCGGGTCCTGGTTTAAGGGCATGTTGGCATGATTCACATTGAACTGTAACTTTGTGGCCCAGTCACTGCTGCCCGATGCCACAAATCTCAGCACCGCGCAGAATGGGGAGTGGCCGTGATGACACAATTTAAAAGTAAGCAAGTATGAGGCAAGCACCTATGTGCTAGGCCGACAAATAGGCACATTTGTACAGTACATCAATACATCTTCTGTACAATCACATAGTCTAGTTCATAACTGGCCCCCTCTTACTGAACACATATCATGAACACGTATTATTCTTTTTTATATTATATACTGTATGTATTGTATTTATATGCGTATTAGATCTCTGTAATATTTCCCTTGTTTGAGTCACTGTGCTCAACTTATATATATTTAGTTATTGCAAAAATACAATAATAAATGGTTTTATTTTAGCACATTTTCCAGATAGTCTGAATCTTGTTGCATATATTCGATGCTAATGGTCTTTCATGCTTTTATAGGTGTGGATTTCTGCGCACCGGGAGGACACGACTGTGAGCATATCTGCGCAGCAACGGCGACATCGTATTACTGCAAGTGTCGTGAAGGCTACACTCTGAACCCAGACAAGAAGACCTGTTCACGTAAGGATGTTATATCACTTCCAGGCGATGGAGGAAGCCATTTTGTATCTATGACCACTAGAAACTTAGGACATCATCATGCTCTTTGTGCCCACAAAATGGCTGATTTGGCTGTGTGCATGCGATAGGAACATATAGCTTCAAACAAACTTTCCCATTTTACCACAGGTTATATAAATATATATATATATATATATATATATATATATATTTATACATATAGTAATTTTGGACTTGAGGAGCCTGTGCATGGAGATTATTTTGACTACAAATTGACACAACTGAAATACGTGGCAGACATCTGAAAGGGTAAAATACAGTGATGCCTTCTTGTATTATAGGATGACTAAAAGTGTTGCTAGACTTTAGAGCACTTTAAATATATATATATTACTTGATGCCTATGCAACGTTTCGGTCCATCCGGATCTTTGTCAAGCTTGCAACCTTGTGCACAATCACAACATAGGTTCAAAGGAGGCATGTTGGAACCCTTTGATTGTATACAAGGTTGAGAGTGTCTTCTCTCTACACTGTATGTATTACTGCACCCTTCTGCTGCTGGATATCAGCTGTGCACCCCGTTGTTGTCTGAAGATGAAATGAGAGTGCAGGACTTGGATTTATTACATTTATATGCTAACGTATGTTATTGCTCAGCGGAACTAATTTTACAAAGACATCTGATATTGTGATGTATATTTGATATGTGGTATTTGTCTTTGTGCGCCATCTATTGGATTGACATATATACTGCAATTTCATGAGTCAAGATAAGCTGCCGGTTTAGTGCTTAAATATAGTTGGATATTCCTACAAAATAGATCTTGAGATATACATATTGTGAACCACTTTAGGGAAAGAAGCACAGACACCAGCAGTTTTACAAGTCTTGTGTGACTTTTATTTCCAGCAGCCACATGCAATGCTCAGCTTGTTGGCCCTTTAAACCCACTCCAGAGCTCTGGACTAGTCATACAGCATATCTGGCATGGACTCCCTAAAACTAACTTAATTTCAACAGCCCTGACTATCACCTGGCCACATACTGGTGCAGGAGCACTAGTTTAAACATCTAGCCCAGCTAAATAGAGAAGTTACTTCCTGAAGTTATTGAGGTGGAGCCCATACCCTGCTCCCAGGAAAACCCGGATTATGGACTTCACCCAGGTTGTGAGCCTGAAACAATGGGTTCTTCCAGGTTCCAGACCGCCTTTTAATGCCTTGAGCTGTGGCACCTGAGTCTCTCTGCCACAATATCTATGTATTTCTATATGCATACATATATAACTGTTTGCGTTCGGGGTATGCAATACATATATATATATATATATATATATATATATATATATATATATTTATACATATAGTAATTTTGGACTTGAGGAGCCTGTTCTAATCTCGATAGTCTCGATAGTTCATAAACAGTCCCTAAAAGTATATTTATCCCCCAAAAATGTATTTATGTACATCTCATCATTTTTGACTTGAGAAGCCTGCACACTGCAGGTGCTGAGGGCCCGGTTCAGACCCACTCGCTAGGTTGTGTTCGCCAGGCTGCGTTCGCTCATAGCTGGCGATGGTTTGCAAAGTGTGCATGTGTACGCATCGCAGTGCATGTGTGCGAACTAGTCCAGGCGATCAGGAAACGTTCGCTTGCAGCACATAGACAGCTCGCTAGACTGAGTGGCAGGACAAGCCGTTAGAGGGTGGTACAGGGGTTGGTCGATGGAAGTGGGGGAGTGGTGGTGCGAACGCAGGCGTGTCTGAGCATCTTAATGTCGTTATTAGAAGTGTGCATAATTATTACAGAGCGTCATAATACACGTCACTTGGTTGTATTTCACACTGAAGCACTCGCAGTGCTTGCGGTAGGGTATGGGCAACCATAAGTGCTGCAATCGCATCCGATGGTACTCGATAGTACCGATGGCTGCATACACTTAGTAGAGATGACGTGCATTAGTGGGCGTCTTAAGACATGCTAGTGGGAGTCTGCATACCCAGTGCAATTGCACGTCAAGACATGCCAATGCCTTGCCGTGCAATCGCCGGCCTTTGCAGAATTTGCGTATGCTGGGTGCGTGCAAACGCAACTAGCGAGCGGGTCTGAATCGTGCCCTGAGTGTCAAGCGTCTGGTTTTTCCTTTATTGCTTCACTCCCTGATGTCACCTTGACATAATATATACCTCAGTTTCTTTCTAGGTGACTAAGCTATGCAATATTGAAAACGCCATCCATTTTCATCCCGTAGTTTTTGCGTGATGCAAGAATGAACAGGTAGACAGACAAACAGAAATTCGGAAAAAAAAAATATATTTTTCCATAGTTCATACACCCAAGGGGTACATCTCTCCCCCAAAAAATTCTATGCAGACACAACCATTATAACTTTATTATAAGTATAAATAGATATATCATATATATTCATGTTAAATTTGTCCTTTTATAACAGGTGTAAATGTATGCGCCCCGGGAAGACATGACTGCGAACATATCTGTGTGGCAACTGGGACACATTATCAATGTAAATGTTCTCCTGGGTATACGCTCAATCCAGACAAAAGAACCTGTTCACGTAAGCAGCTCCTAGTATAATGTCCTTTCCTACTTTGATTTTCTTTCTGCGTTTTCACATTTCTTTGTCTTATGTACAGCATGTACACTAACGTGCATAAAGTCATGGGATAGCAGTATATAAAGGTAATGGTAGGTGGCCTCACCATACTGTGATATCCTGGAAATTCCCAGACCTGCATCGGTGGTAATCTGACATCTCGTGACACAGTTTGAACACCGGCTAGGCAGCTCGTGGCAAGGTGAATTATCAGAGTTTGAACGTGGCATGACAGTGGGTGCCCGACGAATGGGACATTCCATTTGCAAAGTTCTGCGGACATTCAACATTCCTCAATCTACGGTGTCATGTGTGTACAGGAGATACCTCAAGGAAAGCATTACCACCCACTGTGGACAGAGCAGTTTGCTTAATGATTGTGACCAGATGCATCTTGCTAGAATTGTCCGTGGTTACAGATAAGTGACACGGTCTTAAATCACATCCACATTCAATGCAGGAGGTGCCAGAAGCATATTCAGCAGATCTGTGCACCATTATTTAGCTTCCATGGGATATGAAAGCAAAAGACCACACCAAAGTGCCCATGTTAATACTACGACACCGGACACAGTGCCTCACCTGGTCTCGTGACTGAACCCTGGAGGACTTGTGGCATGGTCCGATGTGGCATGGTCTGATGAGTCATGGTTCCAGTTGTTTCGGGCTGATGGTAGGGTTTGGGTGTGGCTCAGACCCCATGAGGCCATGGACCTGCTGTTATAAGGCACTATGCAGGCTGGTGGTGATTCAATAATGGTGTGGGTTGTGTTCACATGCATGGGTTGAGACCACTGGTCCGCCTTAACACGTCATTGACTGGTAACCACTACATTGCATTACTTGATAACCATTTGCAGCCCTTCATGGACTTAATGTATATCCACAACAATGCAATATTCCATCAGTATGATGCACCATGTCATCAGTCCCAAGTTGTCCAGAATTGGTATGGAGGAGCATTCTGGAGAGTTCCGACGAGCATTGTGGCCACCACGTTCACCCGACATGAACACCATAGAGCATTTATGGGACGTGGTTGAGAGCTCCATTCGCACCCAAGATCCTGCACCTACAGATATGAGGGAGGTGTGGGAAGTTATCCAGATGGCATGGGCCAACATCTCCATTGGTCTTCCATACATTTGTTGAATCAATGCCACCTCAAGTTGCTGGACTTCGCTGGGCTAGAGTGGTTCTACAGGATACTAGACATCTATCTCATGACTTTTGGCACTTCATTGTATATGTAATGTCCCTTTACACTGCACTGCATACTGTAGAATAGCTTCATGCTAGCTGATGCTCTTCATATGATGCGAATAGAATAGCTACACCACATATGTGTATATGTGTGTGTATATGTGTATATGTGTATATATGTATATGTATATATATATATATATATATATATATGTCAGGTCCATAAATATTGGGACATTGACAGAATTTTCAGATTTTGGCCTCTATTCACCACCACAATGGTTTTGAAATGAAACAAACAAGATGTGCTTTAACTGCAGACTTTCAGATTTAATTTGAGGGTAATTACATCCAAATCAGGTGAACGGTGTAGGAATTACAACAGTTTCAATATGTACCTCCCATTTTTTAAGCGGCCAAAAGTAATGGGACTATCAACTCAAAAGCTATTTCATGGACAGGTGTCGACTATTCCCTCGTTATTTCATTATTAATTAAGCAGGTAAAAGGTCTGGAGTTGATTCTAGGTGTGACATTTGCATTTGGAATCAGTTGCTGTCAACTCTCAATATGAGATCCAAAGAGCTGTCACTATCAGTGAAGCAAGCCATCATTAGGCTGAAAAATCAAAACAAACCGATCAGAGAGATAGCAAAAACATTAGGTGTGGCCAAATCAACTGTTTGGAACATTCTTAAAAAGAAAGAATGCACCGGAGAGCTCAGCAACACCGGAAGACCACGGAAAACAACTGTGGTGGATGACAGAAGAATTATTTCCCTGGTGAAGAAAAACCCCTTCACAACAGTTGGCCAAATCAAGAACACTCTCCAGGAGGTAGATGTATATGTGTCAAAGTCAACAATCAAGAGAAGACTTCACAAGAGTGAATATAGAGGGTTCACCACAAGATGCAAACCATTGGTGAGCCACAAAACAGGAAGACCAGATTAGAGTTTGCCAAACAACATCTAAAAAAGCCATTACAGTTCTGGAACAACATCCTATTGACAGACAAAGATCAACTTGTACCAGAGTGATGGGAAGAGAAGAGAAGGAAAGGAACTGCTCATGATCCAAAACATACCACCTCATCAGTGAAGGTGTCATGGCGTGGGCATGTATGGCTGCCAATGGAACTGGTTCCCTTGTATTTATTGATGATGTGACTGCTGACAAAAGCAGCAGAATGAATTCTGAAGTGTTTCGGGCAATATTATATGCTCATATTCAGACAAATGCTTCAGAACTCATTGGACGGCGCTTCACAGTGCAGATGGACAATGACCCGAAGCATACTGCAAAAGCAACCAAAGAGTTTTTTAAGGCTAAAAAGTGGAATGATATGCAATGGCCAAGTCAATCCCCTGACCTGAATCCGATTGAGCATGCATTTCACTTGATGAAGACAAAACTGAAGGGAAAATGCCCCAAGAACAAGCAGGACCTGAAGACATTTGCAGTAGAGGCCTGGCAGAGCATCACCAGGGATGAAACCCAGCGTCTGGTGATGTCTAAGCGTTCCAGACTTCAGGCTGTAATTGCCTGCAACAAAGTATTTAAAAGTGAAAGTTAGATTTAGAATTGTTTAGTTTGTCCCATTACTTTTGGCCCCTTTAAAAAGTGGGAGGCACATATAGAAACCGTTGTAATTCCTACACCGTTCACCTGATTTGGATGTAATTACCCTCAAATTAAATCTGAAAGTCTGCAGTTAAAGCACATCTTGTTTGTTTCATTTCAAAGCCATTGTGGTGGTGAATAGAGGCCAAAATATGAAAATTCTGTCAATGTCCCAATATTTATGGACCTGACTGTATATATGTGTGTGTATTTGTGTGTGTGTGTATGTATGTGTGTGTATATATATATATATATATATACACACAAAGGTACCCTATTATTTGCGCTAAAAGTATTGATGATACTGATATGTAACCAACACTTAAATCTAATAGAGTGGATGGCTGCACCTTTCACCTAATATCTCTGTTAGACAGATATGGAGGGAAATGGAAACCAAGAAAGAAGAGAAAGGGCGCTCTAATGTACAGAATATAAAAATATATTAAAATACAAAATGTGTAAATAATACAAACTGAATAATTAAAAAATCAACAATTAATGCAGCAATGAAGCTACTTCAATGATCAGTCCTAGATGTCGACACAAAGGATGAATCTCCCTTTTGTTTCCCATAGAGTGGATTTATTTAGTCCTTTGTTGGTCTTTAAATGATTTTGTAGAGGTCAAAAACCCTGTTTTCAGGGTTAACAATGATTCCTTGTAATGTTACAATACCTCAAACACTAGTCAAAGCATGATGGAGACCCAACACGTTTCGTCTCCACATGGGACTTCATCAGGGGTACATCATCAAATGATTGTATTATCAATCCTATTAATAGTCAGGAAAATGTGAACACTGATCAAATGATCCTAAGATCTGTTTACGGAGAATAGACTGGAGTAGTGTTTCAGTGTTTCAGGCATTTGCAGCAGAAACACTTGTCAGCAGTATTTTGCAGGAGTGGAACAGGATTATTGCTTCTGAGCAATCCTTACCTGGGAGTATAAATCCATCCACTATATAAAGTGCATCTACTCCAGTCTTTTCTCCGTAAACAGATCTTAGGATCATTTGATCAGTGTTCACATTTTCCTGACTATTAATAGGATTGATAATACAGTCATTTGATGATGTTCCCCTGATGAAGTCCCATGTGGGGACGAAACGCGTTGGGTCTCCATCGTACTGTGACTAGTGTTTGATGGTATTTTTCAGTAACATTACAAGGAATCATTGTTAACCCTGAAAACAGGATTTATGACCTCTACAAAATCATTTAAAAACCAATAAAGGACTCAATAAAACTAAAGGGAGATTCATCCTTTGTGTCGACATCTAGGACTGATCATTGAAGTAGCTTCATTGCTGCATTAATTGTTCATTTTTTATTTATTCAGTTTGTATCATTTACACATTTTGTATTTTATTATATTTTTATATTCTGTACATTAGAGAGCGCCCTTCCTCTTCTTTCTTGAGAGATATATATATATATATATATATTCTATATCTCATCAGGCTTCTTAAACAACTTGAGGAAGATGTATTTATGTATTTTATGGTACTGAGTGCTGCTGTTCATTTCCCCTGCTATGAGTTTACACACTAGTGGCTCTTTCTGATAAAGCGATTCAATTCAGCACAATGTTGAATAGCGCCCGGAATGCATGCCCAGAGCTATTCAATTGACCTCGCTGTTTACCCCCGACTAGAGGATTTCTGCTTGCAACCTCCTGAGATGCGAGCTGGAATCCGACTAAACTAGTGCCGCAATGCTGTTTTCGGGTTTAGCGTGTGCGCTAACAGCATCGCGGCTGGCACTCAAGTCGTAGAATGCAGGTAACCACGACTAAACACCCAACTTAAGGCGCAGTAACTTGCATTTCTAGACTTAAGTGCAGGGTGCGATGGAGACAATTGAATAGCACCGGGAACTCATTCCCAGCTCTATTCAGAATGCGCTGAATTGAATCACCCCCTTAGAGTCACAGTTTTGGAGCTGAGAGGAACAATTTGTAATATTTAGCTTTTGCATAAAACGAATCTCAAAAAATGGACCAGGTCTGACAATACTTTAATCATACAATTTCTTTGCATTTACTATTGTGTCACTTTTTGTCTCAATTACTTTGTAACAGTCTGTTGTCTTGTGTCCATTATGGTTTCACCAGGAATCACTACGGGGGAACTTGTAAAATTCAAATTGCTCCATGCTGACCCTTTGATACGAATGGAAAACTCTCATCCCATAGGAGTCCTTACAATCTGAATGCGTTACATAAAGTGTTTTCTGAGCATAAGCTCCATGTTGAAAGTTGAGTGCTCTACTGCATATACTCCACCTTACTGTCTTCATTCCCTGTGCGAAGATGGCCGCCATAGATATACATGTATGGTGACATCTTGCAACTGTGTAGAGTGGCATGGTGGGAGACGGGGAGTATCCTACATAGCTCCTAACAACTGGTTATAACCAGCTATTACACGATTCCAGCATCCTGCTCCACTACCTGCAAGCATCATACACTCATCGGCTGGTGAGCTGCACGAAACCTTGCTCTGCTCTATCACTAGTGTATATACCGCAGTGAGTAAGGCTGTACCTGCTATATCCAAATAACCCAACACCACTGGTAACTAAGTAACTGTGCTGTTCATAGTGTAAGTCATCTGCTGGTGTGTGCCTACATAACTCTGCAGTACCAACACCTGCACACACATCATTTCCAACACATGTGACAGGGGAAGTGTTGAAAATGATGTGTGTGCAGGTGTTGATACTGCAGAGTTATGTGAGCACACACCAGATGATGACTCACACTATCAACAGCCCAGTTACTAGCCCAGTTACTTAACCAGTGGTGTTGGTTTATTGAAATATAACAGGTACAGCAGTACTCACTGTTGTACATACTGGTAGATGGAGCTTGGGCACAGCAGGGTTCTACACAGCTCATCAGCCAGTAAGTATACAGATGGGTCCACATACATCTAGCCTCCTTTCGAGTTAAACAGCCTATCTAGTTGCGCCATGCCGTGGCATGACTCGTTAGCGCCAAGCGTCTTTTTGTGCATCTTTTTACCTTCAAATGCGTCTTATTCACACAGCAATGCAACTAAATAGCACACACAACTTCTGCTGATTATAATGATATGCAGCATGCCTATGTCTTTGTCTTGTGTGACTATATATAAGCAGACTGTAGACTATTTAGTGTGTGTCACATACTGATACTCCCAAAAGCAAATGATTCATTACTATTTATTACTGGTTTAATTATGACATTCCCCCTTGTTCTCAGAGGAAGCACGACGGGTCGTTCAGACAGAAGATCCCTGCAAGTGTGAAAGTCTGGTCGCTTTCCAAAGCAAAGTCAACACTTACATTGAGTCACTGACTACAAAACATATCCTTTCTGGAAGTAAGGGATCTATGTGGTGGTTTGAAATTGGTGGAGCGACCCTGCCTTATGCTTTGGTTTAACATATTATTTTGCCAACTATAAGATGCCATTTTCACCTGGTTCGTTGCCCTTGCTCCTGGCTCCATGTGCCTGGTAAGGCGGGCACCCACACCTCTACTTGTTTATTCTGTTTTGTAGCTGGAGCCATGGTCAATGTTCGATTTTGTCTGTGGGGGAAATGTATCAAACCATCTAAGGAGGACAAGTGGAGGTGTTGTCCATAGCAACCAATCAGCTTCTGATTATCATTTATCTAGTACATTATATAAAATAATAGCTATAAGCTGATTGGTTGCTGTAAGCAGCTTTTCCACCTTTCCACTTTAGAAGGCTTGCTACATCTCTCTATGTACCTTCTCTTATTGTCTCCTGGTCGGTACACTATCAGCTGATGACTGGTGGGGTTACCTAGGGAGAGATTTTTGTAGCGGCAAATGCTGGTCACCAAATAGCCTCTGTTCTCCATGTGAGTCAATAACAGCTTCTATTGGCAGGACTGGTCCATTAATTGCCATAGTGCAAGTAAGGTGGTTCAGGGCGCAACGGCATACCAAGTAGAAATTAGTAGCCGGTACACTGTATCCACTACCACCTTACTGCCTGAGCCATTAGCTGCACCGCCGAGCGAGTCACAGAACTCGGCGTCCAGACGGATCCTGGGCAGTGAGTGACTGGGGGCAGCTCAGCAGTTCCCGGAGAGCGGAGCATGCCCTCAGACTGACAAGAAACAGGGGCGTGTCGTGCAGACTCATGCCACGTCCCCCTCGTGCCGCGCACATTACCTGATCAACTGAAAACCTACTTGCGCCACTGAATATTTGAACCCATGAAGCCATATTTGATAAATCCTTTATTTGCAATACAAAACAAATACACTAAGGAGGTACAGGGGTGGAATTGAAGCAGCCAGTTGGATAAAACAAAACTGTACACACTAAATTAAACAGATACAATATAATAAAGCATTCCCACAGGAAGAACAATCTGATTACCTCATATTGCTAGATTGCTAGACTCTTCAGGGAGACAGGGAGATTGCTACTATTTCAGGGAGTCTCCCCGACAATCAGGGAGAGTTGGCAAGTATGAATACAATAGAGTATAGATTGACCTAGGGCCTGATTCGGACTTGTACGCAAACTATTGATGCATGTCTGGGATTTGCCTACGTGCATGAACCTCTATGTGCATGTGGAGAGTGGGTCCTGCGCGATTGCTTGCATTGCTTCCTAAGCTACAGCATCATTGACATGCTGCGGCCATTCAGGGGCAGGGCAGGGGCGGCAACTCTGATCGTTTAACAACCGTTATGTAGGCAAGGGCTCCTGTTGCATTAGTATATTTTCGCATCACTGCTGCGTCCAAAGATGCAGCATTGATACTTATAGCGTACAACTCTGAATCAGGCTCTTGTCTAGTAACAACACACAGCAATAAAATGACACACCAGGGAGGACAAGGATATGGGGCGTGGGTGGGACAAGTCATCAGCATGTAAGTCACAGGGAGGGGAGGCGTGATTGGGACGTGATAGTATAATGCGGCAATTAGTTTAAAAGCAAAACCAACAACTATAAATAACGCAGTAAGAAGGTTAGAGACGAGCAAAATTGGGGCAAAAGCTCACAAATCAAGTTCCGTTGTGGAACAGCCCTCTTTGCAGAGGTGCAAATTTTCGGTCAAACAATTAAATCAATTTTATTTCACAATGCTATTCCCCACTGCAGCCCTCATTCATATTTGGAAGCAAATGTATAATATCATCAGAGAAATAAAGTTGCATTTTGCAACCTATTCTGAATTGACCACAGACGCAAAATGCATAGGCAGTAAATGCACATCTCTCCCATGCAAGTAACAGGATATGCCAGGAATACGGCAGCAGGTGTCGATTGACTATGAGCAGTGACGGATCTTACCTAGGGGCTGCAAGGCTGCAGTCCCCCCCAAAAAAATCCGGCACTTCAGTGAGCCAGTGCAGTCCGTGACTGCAATGACTTCACTGTGACTGGAGGTGGCTTCCCATTGGAAGCGCCACCTGCCAGTCACACTGAAGACAGGTAGCCATGGGGAGGTGTCTCCTCCCCCTGGGACTGCCAGTCCGGGCTGCGATCAGCAGAGAACGGCTTCCATTGGAAGCCGCTGCTCTGCCTTTCGGGCAGCCCTACAGGGCTTTTCAGGGCTGCAACCAACGCAACGCCGAGAAGCTGGTGTTAGGCGTGCGCATGCGTGGCGCCACTGCCGCTCATGCGTCGGTCCCGACGCCTCCCAGATTAATTGAGCTAGCGCTGGGACCCAAGCCAGCAGCAGCGGAAGCCCCTCTCAGGTAAGAGGGCAGGAGGCGCTGCTGACTGTGAGTACAAAAGATGGTAAAAATTGCAATACACAATGCATACACATTACAGTAAATGGCCGGGGGTGCAGTTAATAAGTGCCCAATTTGATTGAAGCTAAATGCTTATCCAACAAAATGCAACTATAACATTTTATATATTTTTTATATAAACAACACTAATAAACATATGGGCAGCCTTCCCCATACCAAACAGAGGAGTAAACATATGTTATTTTTGTAAAACGAGTATTCAGTACCATGGTATCTTGTGTTTAAAGCACAGCTGCAGCACTTTAACTTAAGTTGCATTAATGGGTGCGGCACATTACACAAATCAGACATGGAAGATTAGGTTTGTATCGGGGAGAAATTAATAAATGATGAATACTATACAGTGCATCCGGAAAGTATTCACAACGCTTCACTTTTTCCACATTTTGTTATGTTACAGCCTTATTCCAAAATGGAATAAATTCATTTTGTCCTCAAAATTCTACACATAATACCCCATAATGACAACGTGTAAAAAGTTTTTAGATTTTTGCAAATTTAATTAAAAAAAATAAAAAAAAAACTAAGAAATCAGATGTACATATGTATTCAGAGCCTTTGCTCAATACTTTGTTGATGCACCTTTGGCAGCAATTACAGCCTCAAGTCTTTTTGAATATGATGCCACAAGCTTGGCACACCTATCTTTGGCCAGTTTCGCCCATTCCTCTTTGCAGCACCTCTCAAGCTCCATAAGGTTGGATTGGAAGTGTCGGTGCACAGCCATTTTCAGATCTCTCCAGAGATGTTCAATCGGATTCAAGTCTGGGCTCTGACTGGGCTACTCAAGGACATTCACAGAGTTGTCCTGAAGCCACTCCTTTGATATCTTGGCTGTGTGCTTAGGGTCATTGTCCTGCTGAAAGATGAACCGTCGCCCCAGTCTGAGGTCAAGAGCAGTCTGGAGCAGGTTTTCATCCAGAATGTCTCTGTAAATTGCTGCATTCATCTTTCCCTCTATCCTGACTAGTCTCCCAGTTCCTGCCGCTGAAAAACATCCCCACAGCATGATGCTGCCACCACCATGCTTCACGGTAGAGATGGTATTGGCCTGGTGATGAGTGGGGCCTGGTTTCCTCCAAACATAACGTCTGGCATTCACGCCAAAGAGTTCAATCTTTCTCTCATCATGGTCTGAGAGTCCTTCAGGTGCATTTTGGCAAACTCCAAGTGGGCTGCCATGTGTTTTTTACTAAGGAGTGGCTTATGTCTGGCCACTCTACCATACAGGCCTGATTGGTGGATTGCTGCAGAGATGGTTGTCCTTCTGGAAGGTTCTCCTCTCTCCACAGAGGAATGCTGTAGCTCTGACAGAGTGACTATCAGGTTCTTGGTCACCTCCCTGACTAGGGCCCTTCTCCCCCGATCGCTCAGTTTAGACGGCCGGCCAACTCTAGGAAGAGTCCTGGTGGTTCCAAACTTCTTCCGTTTACGGATGATGGAGGCCACTGTGCTCATTGGGACTTCAAAGCAGCAGATATTTTCTGTACCCTTCCTCAGATATCTGCCTCGAGACAATCCTGTCTCGGAGGTCTACAGACAATTCCTTGGCCTTCATGCTTGGTTTGTGCTCTGACATACACTGTCAAGTATGGGACCTTATATAGACAGGTGTATGCCTTTCAAAATCATGTCCAATCAACTGAGTTTACCACAGGTGGACGCCAATTAAGCTGTAGGAAAATCTCAAGGATGATCAGTGGAAACAGGATGCACCTGAGCTCAATTTTGAGCTTCATGGCAAAGGCTGTGAATACTTATTATGTACATGTGATTTTTTGTTTTGTAAATTTGCAAAAATCTCAAAAACTTTTTCCACGTTGTCATTATGGGGGTATCGTGTGTAGAATTTTGAGGACAAAAATTTATTTTTCCAGTTTGGAATAAGGCTGTAACAACAACGGATGCACTGTATACTTGAGACCGTACTGCATCACATTTGGAAGTATTAATCGTTTATTCATTTCTCATTTTCTGTATGTATATATGAGTACTTATTTCTCATTTATTTATATATGACACCAGCGCATTTGAATTGTCAAATTCTTTATATCTTTGCATTTACTTAGGTATTTTAGGGTAATACCATTATTTTGGCAATTTATTTGCTGCTATAGAGGGTGTTTTAGGCGCCCCAAGACCACTCCCACAACTACAACTTTGTATTGGGGGAGAGTCTCGGAAGCGTTCGCCATATGGGATCCCGGAAAATGAGGTTCGTAGCTTGCAAGAGGCCAAAAAAAAAACAGGTACCGTGGCTGGAGGAAGGGTCAAAATTATATGGTGCTAAGGGAAGACCTGACCCTTAAATCCGTTCCTGTCATAGCTAGTTTGTAACAATCAGCATTATGCCACACCACCAAAGGTTGTAGGATTAAATTGCACCCTGGGAATTCTGTGGTAGAATATGCAAATTATTCTGGGAAAGGGTACCCCAGACTCTGAAATGCCTTCATTATACCATGTACAGTATGTGGTTTATTTCAGTGCTTGATTGCAAGATTCATATTAGCTGAGCACATCTGTTAATTGTGGTTCTTGTTGACTATTTTATATTATATTGTATATTTTTTAATGTTATTCTTATGTAATCTAAAATATTATGTATATATTTTATTTAAAAAATTTCCTTAACCAAAATGCACTGGATGAACTCACAAAGGCATTACAAGTCTATGAAGGAAGAAGGAACTGAGAACACCTCAGTAGACATTTTGCTGGCCGTGGAATGACCTAAGCTTTGTGCGTTCCTGTACTGCATACTGCCGCATTGCTGTCACTTATGTTGCTGGTGCATTCCTGGAAAATACATGCAGAAAGGATGATATGGATACAGTGTTACAGCAAATACCATTTATTTTATTTATGCCCCATACTGTCAGTTTGCATTTGAAACAGTATTATTAAAATAAACATTTCCATTTTGAATTTTTCCTGGATATTAAAGAAAAAGGATGAAGGCACTTAATGAGGGAGTCTTCCATCATATTGTCTGAGGACCTAGGCTCCCTGGCCGTTTTGCACTTTGTAAATAAAGCGCCCATGTGTTAAAAACATAAATGATAAATTACAGCTCTTATTGCTCACACACTGGCCCTGATTCAGAGCCGAACACTCGCTCTGAATCTGGGCGTTTTTTTTTTTTTTTTTGGTGCGGCCTCCTGGCAGCTCGCATAGCTGTGGGTCACCACCCACAGCTATTGCAAGCGGCCAGGATGATGGTCGCGATGGTCAAGACCATCGCGACCATCGGGGCTTACGAAGAGACCCTTGTGGTAGGGTCTCGTGGCCGCAAGCCCCAGAGAGCTTCTGGCTCTAATAGAGCCTGAAGCTCTCCCACTGACATCACTGGTGATGTCAGTGGGGCCGCCCACAAAACGGCAGGCGTTCGCATGGGAACGCCTCCGTTTGTGAAGCCACCCCCCCGCCACGCCTGCAAAACGGGGCGAGCTGTCGTTCAACATCGACAGCCGCCCCTTTTGTAGTGAGCCACGGAGCGAGAGATTTTCTCTCTCGCTCCGGGGCTTGCGCACGCGCAGTGCGGCCGCAGCGCGTGCGCAGAGCACACCATCGACACGCTCGCGAGCGCTCAAGCGCTTGCGAGCGGGTCTGAATCAGGCCCACAGTGCAGGAAGCCATTTTGTGGATGAAGCAATAATTAGTGATTGGCAGTCTAAGGCTGGGTTAAAGTAGACGGAAATAAAGTACCAACCAATCAGCTCCTAACTGTCACTTTACAGGCTGTGTTTGAAAAATGACAGGAGCAGATTGGTTGGTACTTTATCTCCATCCACTTTATCTCTCTCCAAGGCTTAGTACATATACCCTTTGGTAATAATAACTTTGGCGTGCGCAGAAACTGGCACAAAGGGTGCCACTTCGGCACTTCTGCTTCCGCCGAGTCATTGACTACCCTGCCCCTTCCTCCCACTGGGACATAGACTACTGACTTGGGTGGTGAGGTGAGCCCAGGTGAGTAGTGTATGTCCCAGAGGGAGGGGAGAACAGGGTAGATCATGACCCGGCCGAGGGAGACGTCCCAAAGCGACACCCCATGTGCTGGCTTCTGCGCACGCTTAGGAATAATAACAATACATGACATAACACAGCAATCATCTAGTTTTATAGCTTATAGAATCATACAATATAATTATATACACTTCATATAATACAAATATATTATTTATCTTTATTTAGACAGAGGAAACATATCCCTGAAAGCCATATAATTAGCTAAGTGTATCCTGCAAAAATTTATATTTTTTATAGTCCAGACAAGATAATGGGTGACCCCGTGCAGTCCCTAGTTTGTTATTTTACCATGGTTAGAGAATTTGTTAAGAACGGTCAGCTATTCACACTGTATATTTATAATGGCAGCCAGTCTGTTTCTGTAGTTTTAACAGGCAATTTCATACAGAAGTGGTCTGGGGTCTTTGGACCTCATTCAGAGTCGGTCGTTGCGGCCGCACGGTCGTACGCCACCGATGTTCGCTATACTACGCATGCGTAAAGTTCGCAATGCGCGTGCGCAAACTAGCCGCTACGATCAGAAATTTCTCTCTCCTTGAACACAGCCAGGTCGGTAGTTTGAGTGACAGAATGAGGTGTTTGTGGGTGGTAACAGGGGAAGGTGCTTGAAAATGGGGGAGTGGAGATCCGAACGCAGGCGTGCCTCATTATGCGAACAGCGTTTTATGGGAGTGCATACGGATTATGGGAGTGCATAATTAACAAAGTAGCGTCATGGCACATGTGACATGGGAGGTTTTTACACTGACATGATCGTAGAGCTTAAGAGAGGGTATGGACAACCCTAAGCTCTACGACCAGTTCCGATGGTCTCGATTAATCCTTATATGCCCGGAGATGACGTGCAAAGCGTACGAGAAGGGGGCGTATTTTTTTGTTTTACGACCGCTTCCTCCTCTTAGTCTGCCAACTACCGATCCGAACTTAGGGACGCAACTTGCGAGGGATTCATTTGAATATCCGGCCCCTTTTCCCGTACGACCGTGCGGCCACTTCGACCAACTCTGAATGAGGTCCTTTGTTCTAAGGGGAGATAAGGGGGAAAATCAGTAAAGACAGAGAAAATCCCTGTACATACCGCTTCCGAGTGTGTACTGAAGGGCTTTTCTCTACCAGGCTACATATCGCGCTGCATCTGGGTCACTTAGCGCTGCCATCGATGCCTACGGCCCCAGGTGTTACTATAGGGAGAGGGTACAAGTGGTGGTGTTGCCCACAGCAACCAATTAGATTCTGTTTATCATTTCTCTATTGGATTCAGGAAAATGTGAGAAAGAATATGATTGGTTGCTATGGGAAACACCTCCACTTGTCTGTATTAGAAGCTTTAGTATCTCTACCCCTAAGTGTCAATCACTCTGCGTCCAAATACTCACTACGACCGCCGTCTCTAAGCCATTGTGACAATGCCAAAAAACATCGGCCAACTGTGCAATCATCAGCAGTGCATCCACCTCTGATTCAGGCCCTCTGTCATTAAGGGCTGAATTCAATTCAATGCGAATCGAATAGTGCCGGGAAGGATCTCCCGGAGCTATTCAATTCAGAGTGCTGTTTTGTCGGGGAAAGTCCGTTCTCATGCCCCTCGCGCCTTAAACATGGTGTTTAGTCGCAAGAACAGGCATTCTCCAACTAAGCTGCTCAGCGCACTCCTGTTTCCGTGGCGCTAAGGGCAGAAAATGGCATCGCGCTTGTAGTTTGTAAGATTTCTGCTCGCATCCCCAGGGGGGTGCAAGAAGAAATCCTTTAGCCCCCCAAACAGCGCAGTGTATTGAAAAGCTGTGTGAGCTCCCTCCCGCGGCTATTCAGCTTCGCATTGAATTTGACCCTAAGAGAGATACATAAATGGCAATTAAACTCCAACTTGCTTATTAACATAGTGAAAATGCAATTATTACTACAGGTTATAAGGTTTTATTTATGCTCCAGACCTTACTTGAATATTTTAACCCAGAGGTTCCCAACCACGGTCCTCAAGGCCCACTAACAGCAGGTTTTAAGGATAGCCATACTTGAGTACAGGTGACTTAATTAGTACCTCAGTTACTTTGATTTAACCATCTGGGCTCAAGCATGGGTATCACTAAAACCAGGATTGTTTGTGTGCCTTGAGGACCAAGGTTGGGAATCACTGTCTTAACCTGCTGTTCTTTAATTTTTTATATTTAACAGGATCCATGCCTAAAGTATGTAATTATCCATAAATGTGCTGTGGTGTATGACACCATAGAGCAAGCTGACAAAAATGGATCTAAAGAGGTCTTAGGCCCGAATGCCCCTCACTGTTAGGCCCGAATGCCCCTCACTGTTAGGCCCGAATGCCCCTCACTATTAGGCCTGAATGCCCCTCACTCTTAGGCCTGAATGCCCCTCACTCTTAGGCCTGAATGCCCCTCACTCTTAGGCCCGAATGCCCCTCACTGTTAGGCCTGAATGCCCCTCACTCTTAGGCCTGAAAGCCCTTCACTCTTGGGCCTGAATGCCCCTCACTCTTAGGCCTGAATGCCCCTCACTCTTAGGCTTGAATGCCCCTCACTCTTAGGCCTGAATGCCCCTCACTCTTAGGCCTGAATGCCCCTCACTCTTAGGCCTGAATGCCCCTCACTCTTAGGGCTGCATAGATATTAGACGTGCTTCGGTGCTAGCAATAGAACACTGTGGATTTCACTCTATGCCAAATATGTAAATGTAGATAAATACAATAAAAAATATTCAAATATGTTGGTTTATATTTTCTTCCTTTGAGACTTGTTGTCTGATTTACACATTTAGCAATGTCACATATTACATGTTAGATCGCTCTCTTAGCTGAACTCTCCGCATTTGCTGCAGTATCACATCCACTCGATGGGGCTGATTCTGAATCCTACGCACTGTGGGGGAGATGTATTAAATCATGTGAATCAATATCGCACAAAGCTTTAGGTACACGCCCACAAGCCAGGGCAACACTGCGCAATTGTATTGTTCCCAGTTCCCGTCCTGAAACGCCCAATTTCATGGAAACGCAGATCCGGCCAAGGTCTGTCTGAAAAGGAGGACAGACATCTGCAAAAATGAGTAAAGTCACATCGGCGCATGCACTATGGGACTGATTCAGAGCTGGACACAATGGCGATCACGGACGTAGATCGAACGATTGTCATTGCGCAGGCGTATAAGACACTGCGCGTGCGCTGTGATCGCATTGCGATCACGAACGCACAGTGTAATCCATCGCAAAGTGATTGCCAGGCTGTTAGCGTTTGGGGGTGGTGACGGGGGAATGGTATCAAAATACCTGACCACGGAAGCCTGACAGGAGGAGATCCCGACAAGCGAAGGTAAATACTCTAACCCTCACCTCCCCCCCGGCCCTAGCCCCCCCCCCCAGTGGTGCCTAACCCTAACGTCCCCCTGATGGTGCCTAACCATAACCCCACCTCCCGGCACCCTAAACCTAAGTCTCCCGGGGGGGTGCCTAACCCCTCCTCTCTGCAGCCTAACCCTAACACTCCCGGGGGGTGCCTAAACCTAAGCCCCCCTTCCCCGGGGACATGACAATACTTACCCGGCCGTGGATGTTCGGGATTCCGGCGGTTCAGGATGCTGCCCCAGTATCCTGATCTCATTCAGGATATCACGTCGGCATTATGCTGGGTGTCAGGATTCCGGCATCGGTATATCGAAGGCCGGCATCTGCCGGTAATATCACTACATCCCGGTGATGGGGGGTTGGTCGGAGAAAAGCAGGCGTGCCTGTCCGTCTGAACGCCGTTTCATGGGTGTGCATAAATTAGCCACTGCAATTGTATACGCAGCTATGCGTGTCAGGAGAGCTCACAAGGCTGCAGCTGGCCAGACCTGCGGCAAAGGAAAGATAGTCACTCTATGTGTGTCGATGTTACCGATATATATATGCACGTAAGCGATGTCATACGCAGGTAAGAAGGCAGCAGTGGGCGTCCTTAAGCTTGGGTAAGCTTTGCAACCATTAGCATATTTTCACAGCTGCGATGTGCACGAACTCGCAGCTGTGATCGCATTAGCGCCCGTCTCAGAATCAGGCCCTATGTGCTAAAACTCGCCATTTTTATCTGTTCACAGAGATCCCTCCGACTCCGACCAGACCCATTGTCACCAGCACTACAGAGGTGAGAATAGTTATTCCGTCAATAGGGGGATGAATAAGTACACTTTAAAATAATAATAATAATAATAATAATAATAATAATAATAATAGAGAGAAACAAGAAGACCAGTGGCGTAACTAGGGTATTTGGAGCCCAGGGCAAATTTGAAAAGGGAGCCCCCCCTCCCCCAACATCCCGATATGTGCGTGGAAAAAAAATGGGCGTGGTCACTTAAAAATGGGGCGTGTCAACATGACACACCCCTTTATTTTCATGCTAAACATCCTATCCATATGCACCTTAACCCCAGTAGTACCCCTTATACAGTACCCCCAGTATGCAGTTGTGGTCCCTCTTATGCAGGCCCATAGTAGTGCCCCTTATACAGTATCCCCAGTAGTGGTCCCCCTTATACAGCCAACCAATTAGTTCCCCTTACTCAGTGCCCCCAGTAGTGGTCCCCCCAAATGCAGTGCACTATGTAGTGTTCCCCCTTATGTAGTGCCCCCAGTAGCAGTCCCCACGATGCAGTGCACCCAGTAGTGGTATCCCCTTATGCAGTGCCCTTTATATAGTGTCCCCAGTAGTAGTCCCCCCCCTATGCGGTGCCCTTTATATAGTCCCCCCATGCAGTTTTCCCAGTAGTGGTCCCTCTTATGCAGGCACCCAGTAGTGATCCCCCCTATCTAGTGCCCCCTGTAGTGGTCCCCCCAGTGCAGTGCCCCTAGTAGTAAGCCCCTTATATAGTGCCCGCAGCAATAGTCCCCCCACCTCCCATGCAGTGCCCCCAGTAGTGGTCCCCCCTATCCAGTGTTCCCTGTAGTGGTCCTTCCTGGAATTGCCCCCAGTTGTGGTCCCCCCAGTGCAGTGCCCCTAGTAGTAGGCCCCTTTTATAATGCCCCCAGTAGTAGTCCCCCCCCCCAAGTAGTGGTCCCCAGTTGAGGTTCCCCCTCCCGATTAAGTTCCCCCAGTAATAGCCCCCCCCAGTAGAGGTCCTCCCAATAATGGTGCCCCCAGTAATAGCCCCCCCAGTAGAGGTCCTCCCAATAATGGTGCCCCCAGTAGTAGCCACCCACCCTGTTGTGCCCCCACCCCAGTAGAGGTCCCCCCAGTAGTAGCCACCCCCCTCCCCCGTTGTGCCCCCAGTAGTGCTGACAGGTTTTAAAAAAAAATATATAAAAATATACTTACCTGAATCCACACTGCTGCTCCGGACCGCGACACCGCTCCCGCCGCTGCCCGCCAGTCCTCCCGGGCTGGCGCGCTCAGCATAATGGGAGAGACGTCATGATGTCATGACGTCTGTCCCATTACCCACTGCAGGAGCCGGACGGAAGCCCGGCTCTTGCAGTGGGTGCTGCAGCAGTCAATGAGAGTCTATCTGACTCTCATTGGCTGCTGTTTAACACACGCATCGCCGCCAGCGCTGGCGGCGATGCATGTGTTATGCACAGCCTGAGCCCGCCTCCTGGCGCTATTGGGCAAGCGCTCAGGGGGAGGGAACGGGCTCAGCTGTGCAGCACAGGACCGGCGCTGGAAGACTAGCGCCGGTCCTGTGTAAATGTGTAGCACTGACTGCACTCACTGCGGTCGGCGCTACACAGGTGGCTAACTAGGGCAGGCCGGCACACACCCTGCTCGCCCTGCCCTAGTTACGCCACTGAAGAAGACTCAGGACCTGATTCAGACCCGGTCACTAAGGAGCGATCGCTTGCTGCCGGGTGATTGATGCTCAGTGCGCATGCGTATAACTCGCAGTGCGCAAGCCAGTCTCAGCGATGGGGAATCGTGCGCTCGTAGCACAAAGACTGAGCGCTACTTTGAGTGACAGATAGCGCCGTTTGTGGGTGGTAACAGGGGAAGGTGCTTGTAGACAGGGGAGTGGTGTTTTGCAAATGCAGGCGTGTCAGGCCAACAAAATGGCGTTTAAAGGGCGTGCATAATTAGCAAAGTAGCGTCATTGTACATGTCACCTGCATGTATTTCAGCCAGCAGTGATCGCAGTGCTTGTGGCGGGGTAAGGCTACCTCAAGGGCTGCGAGCAGCTCCGATGGGTCTCGATGTTACCGATTAATCCAACAATTCCAGGAGATGACGTGTGTTGCTAGGGGAAAGGGGGCATCTTTATACACTAGCGAACGCTCAGTGACGTTGCTCGCTAAGACATAGAGGGCGTCCTTACGCCAGGCAGTGCACGCGTGGAATTTGAATATCCGGCCCGTTTTTGCCAGCGAGCGACCACATCTTGTGAGAAGGTCTGAATGAGCTCCTCAGACTGGTATCAATGTGAAGTTTATATTGTACCACTGAAGAAACAATGGGCCTGATTCATTACCGATCGCAACTGCGATTATTCACGCAATCGGCCGATTGTTGCGTTCTGTGTATGCATCACAGTGCGCGAAGTCTCCACTGCAATTGGGACTGCGATCGCAGTGACTACGCAGACCCATCGCAGAGTGATTGACAGAAAGTGACAGTTTGGGGATGGTGACGGGGGGTGGTCAGCGAAACGCAGGCGTGTAAGTACGTTTGAACACAGTTACAGGGGCGTGCATAAATTAGCCACTGTGATGCCATACACAGCTTGGGCTATCACTGCGTGCGATGAGATTAGCAATTCCTGAGTAGGTCAGAGCTTGTGCAAGTGTGGGTGAATAGAAAAGGGGGCCATAGACTGCACACCCTGAATATATATATAATGGGAGGTGCTACCTGTGGAGACTATTGTTGCAAACACAAGAAAATAAAGTACAAGTGCACAACTCCAACATTACTAATTTTATATAATACATTCATAATGCAATAGAATTTTGCAATACAAAGGAGGTTTTAGCATAATCATGGCCATGGTTATGGGTCTACCCACCGCGCCCAGGTAACCTCCGAGGGTAGGTCCCTAACCTACTAGGGTTGAAATCTAGAGCACAGGCCCCCTTTTCTATATACTCTATTTAGTGTGCTCCATGCACACCTGAAGGTTTGAGACACCTTCAACCTAGATTAGCACCCCTCCCCCATTGGTTTTAAGCAGGGATGCTGGCATTTTGACTGCACCTTAGTACAAGGCACAATCCTAGGTAAGTCCTAAAATTTTTTATACTGCAGTGCAGCTATGGGTTGATTTTTGGGGCATGGGTCCCCTGGATTGCTTTGGTGTGGCTGCTTCAGGGCATCACAGTATAAACACATTTTCCTTTTTACACTTTTAGCACCTTTATTGTTTGTTTAATATATATGTATTTTTAAACCTCTATTTTTCACCTTCTTATATATGCAGCAGTAGCTGCTCTTATCTATCTTACACTTTCTTACACTTCACCTTCTCTCAATGGAGTGATGCCCTGGGGTGGCTCAGCTGGGCCTGTTTGGGAGTGTCCTGTGCTCTACATTTCAACCCTAGTAGGTTAGGGACCTACCCTCAGAGGTTACTTGGGCGCGGTGGGTAGGCCCATAACCATGGCCATGATTATGCTAAAACCTCTATGTATTGCAAAATTCTATTGCATTATGAATGTATTATATAAAATTAGTAATGTTGGAGTTGTGCACTTGTACTTTCTTTTCTTGTGTTTGCAAGTGTGGGTGAGCCTGCAATGGTACCGATGTTACCGATGGTTTTGCCGACTTGAAAAGTATTACGGATGTGTGTAAGCTAAAGTGGGCATCCTTATGTATTGCCGCGTATGGCATTGCGATTGCAATCATTAGAATATTTTCGCAGTGAGACCATGCGTAATCGCAACTGCGATCGCAATGGCGATCTGTAATGAATCGGGCCCAATGTAAAGTAATATCATACGTACCCTGTGTTTTATATAAGTTATTTACTTTGTCACTAGAATCTTACATTTTAAATAATTTGCCAGAATAAATTTCAAGAACAATTAATTTAATAGAAAATTTACTTCGTTACTTTTTAAATGTAATATCTACACATAACACAGTGCACCACTGATAAAAAAAAGTTTCTCCTTATTTCTGTCTTATGTAATTTGTGTCCCAATTGGAGACTAATTACAGCGTCATTGCCAAACAACAGAAAGCACTGCTACAAAAGCTGAAAGTAAAGTTATATTTCTTAAAGGGGTTTATAAAACAGAATAATTTATATATTGATAAACTAAACCGGATTTGGGGCACATAGATTTGTTCTTGTTTTGTCCAGTGGTAAGAGGGTGTCAAACAATGCAGGGATTCCAATCCTTTATCACATATTCCATGCTCATATTCAACTCTGCAACTCAAAGGGGTAAATTTACTACAAATTGTGTCTGGTCTGAAATGAAACACGGGAGACTTTTGACAGCTGAAACACTCAAATTTACCAAGAATCGTGTTTTGCTGAATCGTGTTTTTCAATGGTGTTTGTGTTTCTCCCTGAGTTCCCTAGCCAAACATACCCGAACATGCAGCCTGCACATATCAGTTAGATACGTGCAGGCCTCATGTGTGTTTTGTGTTAAAAGAAAATTGGTAAAATCTAAAAAAAAAGACGTGTGGGTCCCCTCCAAAAGCATAATCAATCCCGGGCTCTGTGAGCCAGTCCTGGTTCTAAAAATATGGGGGACAAAATGTGTAGGGGTCCCCTGTATTTTATGAACCAGCACTGGCCTCTATGAGCCGGTCCTGGTTTTAAAAATATGGGGAAAAATACATATTTGTATGTGGCTTGTCCTGATTTTTCCTTCTGCAATCCATTTGTGTACCAGACCCAACTTGATGATCATTCTTTGTACCTGCACCAGCACACCACACCTGGAGGCACGGCACAGGGATATAGCCCAAATCCCCCTGCAGGGGTCACTGGTGAGGATCAGAGAGTCACCAAGGAAGCAGCAGCCTTCACACACACTTACTGATGTTATATAAATGTGGCAGGTAGGGCCCAGAGCTGATCTAAGCTACAGCCATCTCCAGCTGCTGCCTGCATGCATTGTGATGTCACAATATAGGTCACAGCCCTATATAAAGGATGCCCAGCTACTGGCAGCCATTTTGTGGTGACATTGGGCCTGATTCGGAGCCGTTCGCTATTTGCGGTCGTTCGTTCAAAAACAAGGGGTGGCTATTCAAATGATCAGTTCGCACATTGCGGTCTGTTCACACCTCTAAGTCTGAATGAGCGAGCAAAACATACGCTCGTTTATTTGCTAAAAACGCCCCCTGGCCGCACGCACCATACGTCATGTCCGCTATTTATTAGATTAATCGAGTACATCGACCAGCATATGAACTGCTCGCTAGTCTTGTGGTTGGTTTTTGCTACCGCAATCATGCGAGCAGTTCTGACTATAAAATAACCCAGTGACGTGGTCAATGACGCTGCTGTATTAATTATGCACACCCATAAAACGCCCGTTTTGACCTTTAAGCACGCCTGCGTTCGGATCTCCACTCCCCATTTTCAAGCACCTTCCCCTGTTACCATCCACATACGCCTCATTCTGTCACTCAAAATAGCAGGCATTCGCTATATTGCGAGCACATGAATTTCGGCCGCACTGACTGGTTCGCGCATGCGTATAACGATCCGTACACATGCGCAGATGTGCGAACATCGCTCGGAACGAGCGTACTGCCGCTAGCGAGTGGCTCTGAATGAGGGCCATTGTCTCCTACATTGATACAGGCTTGCCTACCCTCCCGATTTGGCCGGGAGCCTCCTGAATATCGGGTGCCGCTCCCAGCCCCCTGGAAAGGCAGACAAGCCCCCCCCGCACTACCGCACTAATGATAAAAACCCCTGCAGCAGGGGAGGGGGGCGGTGATGCGAATAGCGCTGAATCGCATCATTGTGGCCCCACCCCCTGCTTCACAATGCCTTTCATTTCGGCATTGTGAAGAGGGGGTGGGGCCACAATAACGTGATTGTGTGGGTACGCCCCTGGCCCCACCCCCAATTCTTAGTCATTGCCCAGCCACGCCCCCCACTGTACACAGGCATTCAGCGCTCTCCCGGAAGGAGAGAGCTGAATGTCGGCAAGTATACATTGATAAGTAGTTCCTGCTTTATTTAAGCAACTTTGGATAATGACTACTGATAAGGACTATAGATTACATCGTCCAATAATGTCCTAAACAGCAGCGTCTTCAGAAAAAGAATCTGAATAACATCTTCAGGTAAGGACTATATAACAAATGTTGGCCTGTCACCATTACCCCTTCAGACTATTTTATCTGTAGTATTTAATTTAGAAATGATGGCTAAAGCAAATTATTAATCTGATATGACGCTCCATGACTTAAGATGGGTATACACTTGTCCAATCTTTCGGTGATCCAACTCCAGACCAGACTATTGATTGACACAATCCTACCGGAGACCTAGATGCAGATTCAACACCCAATATATGCCTACACAGCTGTCCAGTTTTGCAGCAGATCTCAGACCTGCATCTGCTGAAAGGATTGTGTCACCATACGCACTCTTCCAATCTTTAGCAGACCAGCTGCCACTCACAACCAAGGATGTAGCTACAGTAGGTGCAGGTAGTGCAGCTGTGACAGGGCCCAGACCTCTCCCTGTACTAAGTTACACAGCCATCTCCTGAGCTCCACCTTCTTTATTCTCACCAGTGCTGCTGTAGGGCATCAGCTGCCACTGGCACGCCGACTCTGCCTCCGTCTCTCTTCACTGACTGATTTGTTAGTGGATCATAAGGTGCGTACACACCGAACGATATGTCGTAACGATATGAACGATAACGATATCATTCAACGATATATAGTTCATATCGTTCCATGTGTATGATTGCAAATGAACGACCAACGATGCGCGCTCTCGCTGGACGATAATGATATCGTCCATTGTGCATGCATGCAGGCCAATCTGGACAATATTGTGCATTTTCCATAGGGGTTTGCGATTGTTGGTCGTTCATCGTTGGTGATATCTTTGGTGTGTGGATGAGCAATATCCTTAATTCAGCACACCAGGGATTTCAAGGGAGATCGTTCAGCAATATCGTTCGCTGAACAGATCGTCCCGTGTGTACCCAACTATAACTGTCTTATATACCACATTATATTACAAGCAATTATGTTTAGAGAGATTATATAATTTTTTTAAATATATATTTTTTTGTTTATAACCTTTACTATATACTAATCACCATTCATTTATTGACCTGCCTGTCAGCTAAGTAGGGATATTGTAAATTATCTAATATTTGCACTATCAAAATGGTTAAACTGCTAAATAATTTGCACAGGGGAAGCCCTGTGGAAATTTTGCTATGGGGCCCCCATAGGTTTTGTTACACCTCTTTCTTCAATTTTAATCAAAACATTGTGGAGGCTGATTTAATTAGCCACAAGTTGAGCACAGAAATTAATTATTAATTATCATAATTCAGAGTATATCCCCACTTCCAGGTACAACATGCTCTGCGTCCAGTGTAATTTTGACACTGATTGTAGTTGTTTTAAAGTCATATTTTTGGGGTTAATTTACTAAAGTGAGAGTTTTTAGAAGTGGAGATGTTGCTCATAGCAACCAATCAGATTCTACTTAACATTTAACTAGCACCTAGAAGATAATAGCTAGAATCTGATTGGTTGCTATGGGCAACATCTCTACTTCTAAAAACTCTCACTTTAGTAAATATACCCCTAGTCTCTTTTTTTTCTGTGTTTTACTCAAGATTTAGTCAGTGGACCTCAGTTTAAATTTTAGTCTAATTTTAGTCAATGTTTTAAGGCTCTATTTATTAACATTATTTTTACTAAAATAAAGTGAAAAAGGATGTTTTCACACCCTTTTCACATTATTTTAGTATCACCTATAGTTATTACAGGGCAATTGGAGTAGAATTTGTAAAATTCTACTCCAACCCTTAAGTATCACTTATTTTTAGGAGGTGGCGTTATCCAGGGTCTCCACCGGTTACCGGGCTCCCACTCTGCTCTAACGGGGAGAGCAGAGGCGGGAGCCGGTACCAGTAATCAGCTATGTGGTCTAAACAGACCGCAAGCTGATTGCTGTAAAAAAAAGAAAAAAAAATTGAAACAATTTTTTTTACTTACGTGAATCCAGGGACCGGTGATCGGGCCTCCGATGATGGCTCCTCTGCGGTCAGCTGGTCTCCCATAGTTCACTGCGGCCCGGTCATCAGGTGATCGGGTCCCAGTGCAGTATGGAAGATCACCGGAGGCCAGGAGGATGCAGGTAAGTGTAATGAAGGAAGGGGGGGTCGCGGGGGTCCGCGATCGTGGGGGGCAGGGCTTAGCAACGGTGGGGAGTAGCAGCGACGGTGGGTCGGGGGGCAGGGCTTAGCAACGGTGGGGGGTAGCAGCGACGGTGGGTCGTCGCATGCGCGGGCTCTTAGTAGCTGTATTTTTTCCGAAAATACCGCGACTAGAGTGCGGATGGGATCCGCAGGGACAGAGCTTTATCACAAGCTCTGTCCCTGCAAGGGATTTATAGTAAATCCCTGTGATATTGCCTGAATTCGCAATGCGAATTCACTCGGTAATATCACACTACAATCCGCATTCAATATGCGGATTGTAGTAAATAGAGGCCATAGTCATAATTTTTGCAAACAGTTTATTGATACTTTAGTGGATTTTGCTGAAGAACATTTCTTTAAAAATTTCCTTGAGGAGTTAGCATACCATCAGTGATCGCGCTGAGCGACACAATATGTGGGTCCCAGGGACCCACAACTTTAAAAAAATGGGGTCCTACCTGACCATTTCTGGGTCCCATTATAATTTATGCTTTAGAGCTCCCCACATGCCCCTCTGCCACCACACTTCCCCACATACCCCTAGAATGCCCATCTGAAACCCCTAATAGCATCCGTTTTGTACATAGATGTCAGACTTCAGTACCCATTGACAATAATGGGGACTGCAGTCTGCTGCGGTAGTTAGCCTTCTGTAGGAGATTTCTGTGAAATCTTCTGCATTAGACTGTTCTTACATAGTGGTGATGATACATAAAATTATGCAGAAACTGTAGTTACTGCATAATTTTATGAACAACCATAAACCAATAAATACATTTAAAAAATATACCAAAAAGATTTTCTTCTTTTAACTTTGAACAAAAATGCTCAAAGAATTCTCTATTTCTAGCTGTGTACTGTTTTTTTTCTGTGTGAGCTGGATGGGGGCGGCTGCCCTCATGCTGCAGGTCTTTATGGCTTCTCCTCGTCTTGATGTGTGGGAGGCGGAGTTGGAGACAGGAGTAAGAGGTGGGAAGCCAGCGACAGGAGTAATAGGTGGGTACCCGGGGACAGGAGTAGGAGGTGGGTACCCGGGGACAGAAGTAGGAGGTGGGGAGCCGGGGACAGGATTAGGAGGTGGGGAGCCGGGGATAGTAGGAGGTGGGAGCTTGGGACAGGAGTAGGAGGTGGGGAGCCGGGGATAGTAGGAGGTGGGGAGCCGGGGATAGTAGGAGGTGGGGAGCTGGGGACAGGAGTAGGAGGTGGGGAGCAGTGGACAGGAGTAGGAGGTGGGGAGCCAGAAACAGATACTCTGACTCGGGGAGTCAGAGTTTGGGTGGAGGGGAGCTACGAGCAGGGGGCAGGAGTGGGCGGTGGGGAGCCAGGGACAGGAGTGGGCGGTGGGGAGCCAGGGACAGGAGTGGGCGGTGGGGAGCCAGGGACAGGAGTGGGCGGTGGGGAGCCAGGGACAGGAAGAATCAGGAAGTAAGAGTATAGGTGGAGGGGAGCTGCTAGTTGGGGGCAGGAGTAGGCGGTGGGGAGCCGTGGACAGGAGTAGGCGGTGGGGAGCCGTGGACAGGAGTAGGCGGTGGGGAGCCGTGGACAGGAGTAGGCGGTGGGGAGCCGTGGACAGGAGTAGGCGGTGGGGAGCCGTGGACAGGAGTAGGCGGTGGGGAGCCGTGGACAGGAGTAGGCGGTGGGGAGCCGTGGACAGGAGTAGGCGGTGGGGAGCCGTGGACAGGAGTAGGCGGTGGGGAGCCGTGGACAGGAGTAGGCGGTGGGGAGCCGTGGACAGGAGTAGGCGGTGGGGAGCCGTGGACAGGAGTAGGAGGTGGGGAGCTGTGGACAGGAGTAGGAGGTGGGGAGCCGGGGATAGTAGGAGGTGGGGAGCCGGGGATAGTAGGAGGTGGGGAGCTGGGGACAGGAGTAGGAGGTGGGGAGCAGTGGATAGGAGTAGGAGGTGGGGAGCAGTGGACAGGAGTAGGCGGTGGGGAGCCAGGGACAGGAGTGGGCGGTGGGGAGCCAGAAACAGGAAGAATCAGGAAGTAAGAGTGGAGGGGAGCTGCGAGTTGGGGGCAGGAGTAGGAGGTGGGGAGCCGTGGACAGGAGTAGGAGGTGGGGAGCCGGGGACAGGATTAGGAGGTGGGGAGCCGGGGATAGTAGGAGGTGGGGAGCTTGGGACAGGAGTAGGAGGTGGGGAGCCGGGGATAGTAGGAGGTGGGGAGCCGGGGATAGTAGGAGGTGGGGAGCTGGGGACAGGAGTAGGAGGTGGGGAGCAGTGGATAGGAGTAGGAGGTGGGGAGCAGTGGACAGGAGTAGGCGGTGGGGAGCCAGGGACAGGAGTGGGCGGTGGGGAGCCAGAAACAGGAAGAATCAGGAAGTAAGAGTATAGGTGGAGGGGAGCTGCGAGTTGGGGGCAGGAGTAGGAGGTGGGGAGCCGTGGACAGGAGTAGGAGGTGGGGAGCCGTGGACAGGAGTAGGAGGTGGGGAGCCGTGGACAGGAGTAGGAGGTGGGGAGCCGTGGACAGGAGTAGGAGGTGGGGAGCCGTGGACAGGAGTAGGAGTTGGAGGGGAGCTAGGGACTGCAGGAGTAAACATGGACAGGAAAAGGGGCCACTGGGTACTAGATGTGGAGATGAGGCAGGGATTGGAGACAGAAAGCCAGGGACTGTTGGGGTCAGATGCGCTGCAGTACTCTCTAGCCTCACAGCGCTATTCTGTCACTCTACCACCTCCCACCACCGCCGGCTTCTGCTCCTCCATGTGAGCCTGATCTCTGCCTCCAAACAGCAGGAGGGGTGGCAGTGCATGATTTCCTTCAGACCCTGTTTCTATTAATAGCAACACCGCTGCGCATTATAACTAAACCCCCACCGCAGCTATCCATCCCCCACCCGCTAACTCACAACCCCCCCGCTATGGCACACCGCTGCACATTATAACTAAACCCCCACCACACCTCACCAACCCCCCCCACACTATCGTGGCACTACCCACTATCCACTTAACTGTCTCAGGGAGAGCAGCCACACGTGCAGTGTCTCCTTGCCTGCCTGGTCCGTGGCGCTTTCTGTATGCCGGATGCTGTCTTCACTCCGGGGGGCCGGGCCATAGTCTACACGCACGCCAGGACAATTCACACCAATCCTCCCATATGAGCTGCTGCTGGCTCCACCCCCAGTTTTAGTCCTCCCTGCCGCGGGGCCAGGGGAGACATCAATCATCTTCCCAGGAGCCAGGGAATTGGTTGGCAGCAAAGCGCGTCCCCGGGGAGCCACCCATTTTGAAAAAGTGAGCCCCCGGTCCTCATTCGTGAGTAAAATACACACTATAGCGCGTATTTGCGATCACTGACCATTAACTGTGTTTAGTAATCTAGGCTCAATGGGCTGAGAATGTATTATATACTGATTTACCATAGTAATTCCCTCCCAAATATCATATCATGGTTGCCAACATTCTACAATTTTATATCTAAACATTCTGGTTGCCCCTTCTGGGAGGGGGCAGCCAAATCGGCAAAGCAAGGGGGCATGGCCAACCTTGGGGGGGTGGAGCGGTGGGGGGGGGGCGCGCGATCACGTCACTTTGGCCTTGTCCTTTTCTACACAATGCCGAGAACACATTGTATAAAATTACTTTCAGGCTTTGTGTATAAGGTGTACCGAGGTACCTACTTTTACCCAAAAAACTGGGAAAACTTACTGACTCGAGTATAAGCCTAGTGTGGGAAATGGCAACAGCTGGTAGTGCCCCCAGTAGTAATCCCCCCTTTTAGTGCCCCCTGTAGTAATCCCCCCCTGGTAGTTCCCCCAGTGGTATTCCCCCCCTTTTAGTGTCCCCTGTAGTAATCGCCCCGTGTAGTCATCGCCCCCTGGTAGTGCCCCCTGTAGTTCCACCCCCCCCCCCCTAGTAGAGAGAGACGTGATAACAATAAAAAATAAAATAAACACTTACCTGAAACTCCCGCTCCTGGTCCCGCCGCTGTCCGCTCCTCCGGCCGCTTTGCATGGGAGAGACGTCGTCATGACGACGTGTCTCCCATCACCCACTGCGGGAGCCGGAAGATGGCTCCCGCAGTGGGAGCAGCAGCAGCCGCTGAGAGTCTGACAGACTCTCAGCGGCTGCTGATTACAGCAAACACATAGCTGCCGGCTCCGGCGGCTATGTGTTTGGCAGTGTGTAGCGCTGACCGAACTCCGTCCGGTCAGCGCTACACTTGACTCGAGTATAAGCCGAGGGGGACTTTTTCAGCACATTTTTTGTGCTGAAAAACTCGGCTTATACTCGAGTATATACGGTATATGAAACAGAAATTAATTTCATGTATGTACACAAACTTTGTTTGAGCCACAAAATTATTGAAAATATTGTATAAAATGACCTGCAGGCTGTGTGTATATAACACATAAATGCATTCTGTGCTTAGATTTGGGTCCCATTCCCAAGATGTTTCATTATGGTATGCAAATACTCCAAAATACAGAATATTCTGATTTCCAAAATAAACTTAGTCCCAAGCATTTTGGATATGGGTGTCTCACATTTGCAGCATTACACTTCCACCTTTTCTTCATAGTAACACCTCACACCTGTAGTAACACACTCCCCCTCACCTTAATAGTAACACATTTCCCCCCTCTGCATGCACCAAGTGACACAGACTGAGTTAGTGAGAGTGAGTGACTCCTGGCTACTGTTAAAAAAAAAAAAAGTACCCTCCCAACTTCAAGCCAAGTTATCAACAAACTGGGTGAGTGGGGCATGGCATCTCCTCCTTACCTTTGGTAATGCTATTATGAGTGTCCACTGTCCCGTTCACTGCCTCCCGCCCTCCAGTCCAGAGCTCTGGCTGTGTCAGCGGCGTGCGATGCTCACGACTCACTGTGGTGTACTCAGTTGCAACTTGCTGGCTGTTGCAAGTAACTTGTGATCTGATCCCATTCTCCAGTCTCACACCTGACCAGACCCGTATCCTAGTGTGTGCAGGCTATGTGGCATGTGTCCCACAGTGCTTCCTGGGTATACCCGGCTGTCACAAAGAGAGGGAAAGATACTGCACAGAACTAAAGAATAATAAATTAGATTATAAACCAACCTTTTCTCATTAGCAGATAATTATCCGTAATCTATGATCGTTGGTGGTGCTCCCAAAGCCCAATATATACACACTAAGCAACATAGAAGAAAAAAGTAGGGCTATGGTGTGGGGCACTCTTGTTAATTGATAATTGAATTAGTTTAATACATAACTTTTATTAGCGACAATAAAATAAAGTACCATATAGTAAATTTAAAAATAGATGGTGTAAATCCATCATCAAGGTCAAAATTCACTTGATATAATATAATCTAAAGGCGAATTGTAAATATGTACACAATCAAAACTGGATATATTGGATTGTTAATTAACTTATATTGAGATGTCTATATTAATATTGTCTGGCTTTGTGCAAAAAATAATCCCAAGGTATCTTTTGCTACAGCACCTGGTATTCCCTGGGAGTCATCTTCCAAGTACTAATCAGGCCAATTACAGTTTAGCTTCCAAGATCAGACGAGATTGGGCAATCAGGTAATGTATGGCTGTAGGTAATGTAGGGAAATTTGCACAATTACAGCACAGAACAATATAAATGTAGGACTAATTTGTATCAATAGTCCATTTGTTGGTTAGATATCCCAAAATCAAAGAAAGAATGCACAAGCAGACTTTATTTGTGTCACATATCAACATAATATGTCAAAATAGTGATGGCGAAGTAAAGTATACAGTAGTTTATGCTAATAAAGCCTCACTAGTGAAATGAAGAGGCACAGCATATATATTATACATTCATAATAAGCCACACAAAAAAATACATATAAAATTGATTATACAAATTAGTGAAAAGTGAATGGTATTAACAATATCCATCAAGCTAGGAGCATTCATTGTATATATCAAAATAGGAATACATGTCAAATAATGACAAAAAATAATTGATATACCTAGCATAAAGAACACAGCATTCTAACACATTTAAAATTAAGAAAAGCACACCTGTTAATGATTCAATTAGGTAAACAAAAGGAATCCCACTGAATACTAATGACTAATATGCAAGATATCACTTTGTAAATTACAGCATATACAGATATACATATATATATGTCTCCATGTAGAGCTGGACACAAAATAATTATAATAAGAATTCAATTAACTCTAACAATGAATGAAATAACTGTGTCCAGAAATAGATACAAAGTCCTACATGTAGCGTAAGTCAATCAAAAGAAAGCCATGGAAAACCAGTACCACTATGGCTCACTGGAGAGACATATTGGTGAGTTAGTCACGCCTTATCGGCGATTACCAGTGTGATGATAATAAAGACAGGGTGCATGTGTATGAAAATTATGTAGAAAATAAAAGCAGTTCTATTATGAACTGTAGATCACTCTTGTGTCTGTCCACCTGCTGTCATAAGAATATGGTGAGCATACAGCGCTATAAGATCACACATAACCTAACATTTATACATTAAGACAGGCGTTATGACACAGGGATCCTGCTGTGTAATGGTGCAGATACAATACCACTCCCGTATCCAAAAATCCAGAAAGATCCAACCCATATGCTGGCTGGATATTTGTGCTGAGAGGACGCGCGTTTCGCCCAGCTGAGGGCTTGTTCACCTCACCCGTTCACTGCCTCCTGCCCTCCAGTCCAGAGCTCTGGCTGTGTCAGCGGCGTGCGATGCTCACGACTCACTGTGGTGTACTCAGTTGCAACTTGCTGGCTGTTGCAAGTAACTTGTGATCATTGTGATCTGATCCCATTCTCCAATCTCACACCTGACCAGACCCATATCCTAGTGTGTGCAGGCTATGTGGCATGTGTCCCACAGTGCTTCCTGGGTATACCCGGCTGTCACCAACTGTGACGAAATGAGATGTGTGTTAAAAATGCATTTGCAGCATCTCATTCCCTGCAGCGATTAATTAACTTTTTAGCCCTGTTTGTTCCCCTATCCGTCTTCTAGTGTATGTGTGTTCATTCACAGGACTTATACTTTTCATTAGCAGGTATATTATATACAGTAATAATGTGAGGAAATGTAATGTTTAATACTGTATAGCCCTTGATGTTTAGCCTTGTCCATATGCCTGTTTTATTCATAACCAGTAGAGCAATGTAACACCTCATAGAACAAAAGACCTTGTGGGTTAATTTCCACCTCCATAGGGGACACTCAGGACTTACACCTGCTTCCATTTGCCTGCCTTTGTCCCTCACTGGAGTCTGGCAGACTGTACGGAGCCAACCCAGCTGGTGTTCATCAAGGAAGTAATATCTGTGGGAGGTAGGAGGAAGTTGTAGGATAAGGGACCTGCACTAATCAGGAAACAGTGCAACTCCCCTGGGTGGTCACAATATCATGGGAAATTGGAAGGTTTCAAAAGAGGTCACGCAGGGCAGCTCCTCATGTTAGTCACTGATTTTGGCTAAGAGGTCATCTATCCCAAAATGCTGAGTGGAACGCATCGCCAGTCCTGTGTAGACATATACGCTATTCACTGCTATGTGATCGGTGATAGTTTTGACTGTGTGGTATCCTGGAAACGCTTGGGTGGACTCAAAAACTATTCACTCGCTTGGGTGGACTCATACACTATTCACTGCTGTGTGATGGTGATAGTTTCTCCTGTGGGGACTGAGTGTCTCTAGCTATTTTGTGGAATTGTTCTGGGACTTTATACTCTACTGGGATTGCCTCTGTCTGGACTGCTACCTGCGTATTGCCTGTTCGCTGTATTTACCCCTTTGCCATTGCATATTACCTATTACCTATTCCTGTGTGCTGTTTTGTTTAGTCAAAATTATCATAGACAAAATGAACACTGTCTAATGCTGCATACACACGTAAAGATTTTCTGTCCAACCATCCAACTAGTTGATTGGTTGGAATGAAAATCTGGTAAGGTATGAAAGCAAATGACAATTAGCATTTTTTTCCCAAATGCCGGAAAATGGACAAAAACTGTTGTTTGAACAAATTGTTTAGATCAAACATTTAACAAACTTGTCTAAACGTCCAATTTCATCTGTTTTCTGGCATTTAGGAGCAAATTGCTGATCATCATTTACTCCCACACGTTACCAGATTTTCTATCCAATCGATCAACTAGTTGTATGTGATTGATTCCGATCTATCTTCTGTAATTAATCACCAGCCCAAGTTCATTAGTGTATGTCAGACCCTTGTATTACTGAGATCTCAGGAGACAGAATCACCACCACCAGACTTGGCTTCAAGATTCTTTCTGGCTATATTTGCGTGTCATACAATAATATAAAGCATTGTTCTCACATTAGCAACATATCAGAATTTTCACACATTATATCTCACTATAGCAGTCATTGTTATTTGTACATGTGGGAGTGTTAGGGAGGTAATAAGGATACACAGTCTTATTCATAACACTATCTGCATGTTTATACATTCAAGGTTCTTCAGCTCAAAGCTTAGCAGAAATCAGTCTTTGTGCAATATTACACATTTAAAGCTATGAATACTTAAAGGCACACACAACTCGTGACAAGATGGGAAAATGATAAATCTGTTATTAAGCTATCCACATAAGACTCCATCTTTTATTCATAACTTTATACTATCTACCTAAGAGGAACACAATCTTGCTGTACTAAGTATAGGTATATTTATATATAAGTTCCATCTACAGGAACCCATACATAGGATTACGCATTGATCCATTCCCCATAAAGCAAGTCCACGGTCCTCAGTCTCTAATTGTCTTTTATCTTGTCCATCTTGTCATGAATATTCAGGGAAATGATGATAGTCTTGCATAGTCCACATGTTTGCTTGTCATCCTCAATGAGGCTGGTTCCACAAATGGTATAGCTTGGAATGTTGTCCTAGGCACAGACGCTATCATAGACTTGAGTCATCATCAAAGCCTTTAGTGTAGTCTCCTTAGAGAAACAACAGTCAAGTGTAAGTAACTTCTTAATCAGAAATATAGCAAGTTTTATAATAATTTAAATGATTACAAACAAAGCTAAACAATAAGTGAAAGAATTCCTGATATCCATCTACTAAATTCATTACACCATTCAGCTGGGTTTAATTAGGAAAACCATTCATTATCATCAAGATCATACTCTGGATTACTATGTGATTTCCTAAACTGGTCTTTCAGTTCCTTGATTTTCTTCACGTGTCCGTGTATCAGGTCAGAAAAGTTATCAGCTATATACATTACAGCAGGCTAGTCTCACTATAAGACACATATCTTATTAAGCAGCCGTAAGGTAGTTGAGGATCAGTTTAAATTGTCCTATAACCTTTACTTTAAATTGCGGTTCATTAGAGATAATTTTAAGTACATCAAATATTTCATCTGTAACATTATCAAACAATTTGGCTTAAAGCTTCTATATGGTGAACATACTACACATTGAGTCTAGATATTGTTACTGCTTCATTTCTGCATATAAAACTATACATGCAGTTACTCAGCTTGATACTTGTGATGACAACTCCAAGTTTTAAAGCTAAAATAAAACTTATAACAAAGCAAAACTAAATGTACATTTCCACAAGCCTTTGTCAGGTTTGGGGCCTAGGAACATGTATCTATTCATAATATCAAATTACTCCAACTCCTCTTGGATGAAGACTTTGCAATCGGACACATATATTCAGGTATCCGTCCCATGAATTTTCACTGAAATAAATGTACTCATCAGGATTTGGAATAAACTTTCAAATCTGGGCTCAATAGCCTTCCTGGTATATTTCCAAATTATCATCCAATCTCCTGGTTGTAAACAGTGGATACCTGTATCAAGATAAAGGACTAGAATAGAAGAAAACACCTAACTATGTATTTTAGTTAATTGTTTCTGTAAAATTGATACATAGTACACCATAGCTGCATATGACCTTAATCATGATTTCCTTAACACACTGGAGAAAATAAGTTTCTTAATTACCTTGGCCATTGTCTTTGCATCTGCCCTCCAACACGCCTACCCTCCTGGCTAGTGACTGATGAGGCTCGTACAAGAGGACATCACATTCGGAACATTTGGGCAGTGGTATAAAATCAATTAGTATCCTTTGTAAGGGACACTGGATCTGGGGAGTAATTTTCAAAGGGGTTGGGACAGTCTTACCTGGATTGTCCAATGCACATATTAGGCACCTTGTTATAAAGGCCTGTGCTGTCTGTGCAAAACCCAGAGCTATCCAATTATGGTTGGTGATAGCCACCACTGTATCCTTCTCCAAGTGCACCTCACCATATATTATCTGGGCCACAACTGGGTAAAGTGTTTTGGTAGACCTAAACGTTGACCTTCCCCCTACTCACCATTTATCTTTAGCTCCTAGCTTTGCTTTTCTCAGCCTCTGGAGCTTGTACCTGGAGCTTTGTGAAGGTACTTAAGTCAATCTTGGGGGCGGGATCTACCACATAAGTGGGTTGCCCTTGGGAGTAGTGACTTATGGCAGCAGCACATGCAGCCTGGTCTACCAGTCTATTGTCTTCAGATTCAGGTGTAGTCTCTCAAATGTACCCTCATTTGTATCACTACAAGCCTTTGGGATAACTGGAATGCAGTAGACAGTGCTCTGACGTAGCCAACATATCTTGTGTATGGAACTCCATCTTCAAAAGAAATATTTGAAAAGTTAAATAAGAACAATGATTCCTGTTTCATTAGTTCAATACAATCATGATCAGGAAAATAAAAAGTTTGTATATTTTCAGTGTCCTCCTTGACACTGTCACTATTTAGTTGTATATTATCACTACACTCTCCCATCTTTTGAAACCTGCGAAAGCAGGATTCAACCATTATGATAAGGGTTAAGGGGTATTTCAACATTATGTCAGCACTTTACAGGGTCTAGGTGACAAGAGTTTCCATGTGATTGTTTAAGGACCCCTTGAGCATGTGAGTTAGACTCATGACAAAACAGTATAAACAGCATACTATAAGCAGGTAAAACTAATGCTGATACACCAACAATATCTTGTTTGACAACATGGTAAACTTCAATTTTTTCATATGTTAATGTAAGGGGATCCTGTTGTATCAATCCCTTATTTGCATTATACAAAAGTTACAATTTATTTACATAAAGTATTCATTTCCTACAATATGTAAATAAGCTCAAAAAGACTTTAGGCTGTTTGGACATCTGCTTTCTGAATCATCACACTAAGCTACAACTTACAAAGAAAGACAGTGTGATTTACGTTGACCTAATAAATAAATTTTTGTCTGTATGGATTGCAATTTTTGTTTAAAATACTTTATAATTCTGTTTTACTTGTGCAGAATATTCAATAATACTATTGTTTCATGCAAACCATTTTGCTCTGAATCAACACTAAATCGTCCACATATCGTATAACGATTATGATTGCACTGGCAAACAGCCAATCTTAACATTAGAACTTGCAGCACACCCTTGTGGCAGTTTAGACTAAACAACACTGCTTCTTCTGTTAGGTACTGGAAGGCAGTAAAACATTATGAGGTGGGTGGTATGCCATTCAACAAGGTGTCCAGATTAGGTACCATTAGTGTATTAAACCTGTAATCCTACCTTGATCTGATCTGAAAGGGTGTTGTTTAACTGGCCACACATGTAAGCTTTAAGTTTAATTTAATGGGCAGTAGCCTTATATATATTTTACCCTGTGCCCATAACATATCAGGGACTTTAGCAAACATCTCATTTCAGTATAGACTTTCAGTGTTAACAACATTAATGAGATCTATTGATGCGTATTACTTGTATCAAAGGCTATTTTTCTAAGAAGTCTTGGTTTGGAAGCTTTGCTTCCCCATCTTTGTATGTTATTGTAGCATTTAATGCTGACCATAAATTTGCCTCTAAAAGATTAAGTAGGCAGTCATCTGAGACTATTACACCATTATTTACAGTAATCTGCAATGGATTTGTCTTTTGTAAATACTATATTTGACCATCCAGGCCAGTGGCCGGGACTGCAGAGGAGGTCAAACGCTCTGGTGAGATTAATTTGAACTGAATAACATTTTTAGCAGCCCCAGATGGGTACAATATATTGCAGGTCTCTATGACTTGTCACATTAAGAGGTAGATGATTCTGAAGGCTGTCTTCCTATGATTGTTTGGCTATGCATCAGTGGCGTAACTAGGGTCTTTGGAGCCCAGGGCAAGAACAACGGTGGCCCCCCCCACACACACACATAAATCTGGAAATATATGTGCGCGGTCGCTGCGAACATGGGCGTGGTCAAATAATAGAAGGGGCGTGGTCACTTAAAATGGGGTGTGCAAACATGACATGCCACCCTTTTCTCATCACTCTGGGAACAATCCTTTCCATATGCACCTTACCTATACGGTGGTTTCTCACAATGTGGAACTTCTGAAGAAATGTATCCTCCCTGGGAAGATGGCGTCTTCAGTCGGTATTCACTATTCATGTAGGTCACATCGTCCGGAAGATGCCTGTTTGTGAAGGAATATTAACAAGGTCATCATCATACAACAGCGGTTCAACCAGATGTGTGCCCCTTGTGTAACTTCCTAACCCCCTGCGTCTCTCAGCCACACAATCTCCCCCTGCGTCATCTCTCAGCACACTATCACCTTACCCCCGCGTCATCTCTCAGCACACCATCACCTCCCCCCTGCGTCATCTCTCAGCACACCATCACCTCCCCCCTGCGTCATCTCTCAGCACACCATCACCTCCCCCCTGCGTCATCTCTCAGCACACCATCACCTCCCCCCTGCATCATCTCTCAGCACACCATCACCTCCCCCCTGCGTCATCTCTCAGCACACCATCACCTCCCCCTGCGTTCATCTCTCAACACACCATCACCTCCCCCCTGCGTCTCTCAGCCACACCATCTCCCCCTGATTCATCTCTCAGCCACACCATCTCCCCCTAAGTCGTCACAGATACACACGCTGACACAGATACGAACACAATGATACAGATACGCACATGCTGACACAAATACATACACACTGACACACACACACTGACATAGAAACATACACGCTGACACAGATACGCACACGCTGACACAGATACGCACACGCTGACACAGATACGCACACACGCTGACACAGATACGCACACACGCTGACACAGATACGCACACACGCTGACACAGATACGCACACACGCTGACACAGATACGCACACACGCTGATACAGATACGCACACATGCTGACATAGATACACACACGTTGACACACACGCTGACACAGATACACACGCTGACACAGATACACACGCTGACACAGATACGCACGCTGACACAGATACGCACACGCTGACAGATACACAGACATTGGCCCAGATACGCGCGCGCTGACAGATACACAGACATTGGCCCAGATACGCGCGCGCTGACCCAGATACGCGCGCGCTGACCCAGATACGCGCGCGCTGACCCAGATACGCGCGCGCTGACCCAGATACGCGCGCGCTGACCCAGATACGCGCGCGCTGACCCAGATACGCACACACACGCGCTGACCCAGATACGCACATCCTGACACAGATACACACACCCTGACACAGATACACACACCCTGACACAGATACACACACCCTGACACAGATACACACACCCTGACAGACCCTACACAGACTAACAGACACACTTCCACTCACCCCTGTCGGCACCTTCCAATCCCCACCAGCACTACACACTAATATTCACCTGCGATGCAGCTCCAGAGCGCTGGGGAAGGAGAAGTCACACTGACAGTGACAGGTGTTACCCGGCGCCAGCTCTCAGGATTCAGCATGCAGAATACCGGGAGGACTGCCTCGGAGGGGCTGCGCGCTTCTGCTGCAGCTCCCCCTAGAGGCAGCCCCAGTAGGTCATTCACTCCAGTAGTCGATCTTGTTGGCCAGGGTGCAATGATGGCATGGTGGCAGGGGGGGAGGGAGGGGGAGTGGAGTGCGGGTACAGAGCCTTTTGTGAATTATGTCATACTTTCAAGTATTTGAATATCTCATTAATATCACACTTAGATATCATTGAACATACACCTTAATTTATGTATCTTTTACGTTAACTACTTCTTAAGCTCGAGAAAAAAAAAAAAGAGATATTCCCTCCAGCACACTGCAGCAATATTGGCAAAAATACTTTCATTGATTACCTTTTACACATCTATACCTTACACTTCACTATCACCTTTTTTCCATTTTCGTGTGATGCCCTTGGAATGGTCCTTGGCAAGATTCTTTTGGGGGTGCCTTGCGCCTCAGACGTGAACCCATTAATGTTAGGGACGCCGGTATAGAGGAGCCTTGACATTGGCCCGGCGCTTAATCATATATTTGCAAATGTATGCAACTAATACCTCTGAATTTCTATTATTATGTAGGATTCAAGTATTTTTGCCAATATTGCTGCAGTGTGCTGGAGGGAATATCCCTTTTTTTCTCTGGTTCAGTGTAAACCCCACCCTTTACAAGCACCTGGGCAATATCATTCAGCTGATTTGAGTGACCACCATACTTTCTATTTGTACATCTTAAGCTCACTAATCTTCATTTATGGACTTTAACATTTTGTTTATTTTTGGCAAATCATCAGATATTTTCATTCTGAAAGTCCTTTGCATTGCAAGCTCACTATTTTCTGCACAAACTGCTGAAATTTCAACTTCTTCTGAACACTCACTCCCCCATCCCTTCAGAATGTCTTAAAGGGAGATTGTCAGATCTCAGACACACAGTAGCAAAACGTCAGCATCTGATTCAAAATCAATTTCTTTTGAAACTCAACCATTACATTGTATGGGCGTCCCCAAACACGTAGGATTAAACTGAAATATTTTAACACATTTCTGAAATCTACCTTTTGCAATTTTTACATGCACTTATCTTTACATTTAAAATCATAAATAATTTAGCACTCTCCACAATTTAATTGAGGATGTTCACATTTCTATGTATTTTTCCTATTCTTATTCTAATTCTTGGTATCTTTTCTGGGTTCAGTATATGATACCTTCAGTTTACAATCTCTACAATTTACAGCACCACAATTCGAAATCATCACATGTTTTACAGTCTATGGGGCCCATTTATCAAAGTGCATTTGAGGTAAATTCCCCGAAAACACCTGTTTTCGGGGGTTTACCTCAAATACTTAGTATCCCCCGAATGTATGAAGGAGGGACCGCAGCAGGTATCTCCGATACCTGCTACGATCCATCCATTACCGCCAGCAGCCGCCTCCCCCATAGATTTCTATGGGGGATGCGATGCTGCCAAATGTATCAATATCAGGAATGCGAAGCATTCCCGATATTGGCCCCAGCAGCTAACGCTATCTAAAGATAGCTTGCATTAGCCGCTGTTTCCTATGGGCACTTACTGCATATCAGCCGGCGGAGGGATCTACCAGATCCCTCCGCCGGCAATGGGCGCCGCTCATGTGCAGTCCGCGGGACTGCGCATGCGCAGAAGGCCTGACTGCCCTCCGGAGACATCGCAGGGACGGGCTCTTTTCGGAGCCCGTCTCCCTGCATGTCCCGGATAATACATCCGGCAGATAGGATCGCATTTTGCAATGCGATCAGGGGCGGTACTGCATGCCCTGATTGCATTGCAAAATGCGATCATTAATAAATGGGCCCCTATATCAGGGCATAGCTACTTAATTTTAGCAATATTCTTTACTGAACAATTTAGACCTACTGTCCTTACAGATGTTACTTCAAACTAATCCTTAAGGTGCATACAATTCATTTCTTATTCCCTTTTCTTGTGACTCTTTGTCTAACAAGATCTGTTTTACCACTTTTATCCAATTTAAAAGTTTGCTTTCAAGTTTGTTACTCTGTGCAGGCAGGGGCGCCGAGAGGGTGGGGAGCGGGTACAATTTACCCGGGCCCGAGCTTCCAGAGGGGCCCGGCGGGGGCGCGGGTCAAGCACCGCCCCCCCCTCCCTCCTCACTATCTCCCAGCACACAGCATGTGCTGAGATGCAGTGGGAGATTGCTGTGGCTGCTGCTTAGCAGCCGCGAGCAATCTCCTATGCCTGAGGGGGGGGAGCGATCACACTGATCGCGCCCCCCCAGGCTTTGCGCCGGCTGAGGGGCTCGCAGCGCCCCCCTCCCCGGCGTACAGCGCCGCTACGCGGAGCTGCAAATGTATACTTTTAAAACTTTTTTAGTCGAGGGGGCGTGGCCATGCCTTCCGCGATTAGGCCATGCCCCCCCTCTTTACCGGGGCCCGGCAGCGCTCTCAACGGCTCTGTATGCAGGAGCCATGTAACTCACGTACCTATTGTAATTTAATTCGGTTAAGTGTGCCATTTACATTCCATCTGTCACCCCAGGACCTAACACTGTACCTATAATATCCATGGGGGTTTGACAGTTGGACAGTAAACATCTTACTGTCCGCATTACCCATATCAATGGGTTCTACAAAACCCTGTATGGTGGGCTTACTAAACCCTGTTTTGTTCGGTGGGCTTACTAAACCCTGTATGCTTGGTGGGCTTACTAAACCCTGTTTTGTTTGGTGGGCTTACTAAACCCTGTTTTGTTTGGTGGGCTTACTAAACCCCGTTTTGTTTGGTGGGCTTACTAAACCCTGTTTTGTTTGGTGGGCTTACTAAACCCTGTTTTGTTTGGTGGGCTTACTAAACCCTGTTTTGTTTGGTGGGCTTACTAAACCCTGTTTTGTTTGGTGGGCTTACTAAACCCTGTTTTGTTTGGTGGGCTTACTAAACCCTGTTTTGTTTGGTGGGCTTACTAAACCCTGTTTTGTTTGGTGGGCTTACTAAACCCTGTTTTGTTTGGTGGGCTTACTAAACCCTGTTTTGTTTGGTGGGCTTACTAAACCCTGTTTTGTTTGGTGGGCTTACTAAACCCTGTTTTGTTCGGTGGGCTTACTAAACCCTGTATGCTTGGTGGGCTTACTAAAACCTGTTCTGTTAGGCAGTTCCTACTTAAAGGAAGAAGCCAGACACAGATTCTTTTGTATCCCTTCTGTTACTAAAGTGGGTCTCCTTAGTAGTCCTTGGCACACTATGACCATACCTTTGGGATATAAATTGATTGGCAAAGTTGTTATAAACAAATCCCAAAATTCTCCTAGTCTGGAGATAATCTCCATCAATATGACAACCTACCAACAAACAAAATGTACTTCCATGTCTATTCAAATTTTGAAGTATAAAGATCACAAGATGTATCAAGGGACAATACTTATGCTAATCAGGGAAACTAATTATCAGACTGTTAAACACAATAACAAATTTGTTCATATTCAAATCTATAAGGACTATAATCTGTATACATTTTTAAAGATTCATTGGACATGTCATTTCATAAAATAAAACCCGAAACAAAAACAAAAAAAGAATCTGAGATACACAGATTTCCATACCCGAATCCCTAAGCAGACGCGGGAATTCCCCAAAACAGTGCAGTCCAAGTTAAGTAGAAAACTACTGATCCGGGGATGAAAGTTAGAATTCACTGTTCTGGTCACTCCCGATGTGTCCGCCCACGGATCAGGGTTAGGAATCTCGGTGAAAGGACCTCCAAGTGATAGATCGGAATCAATCTTCTGTAATTAATCACCAGCCTAAGTTCATTAGTGTATGTCAGACCCTTGCATTACTGAGATCTCAGGAGACAGAACCACCACCACCAGACTTGGCTTCAAGATTCTTTCTGGCTATATTTGCGTGTCATACAATAATATAAAGCAGTATTCTCACATTAGCAACATATCAGAATCTTCACACATTATATAGCTCACTATAGCAGTCATTGTTATTTGTACATGTGGGAGTGTTAGGGAGATAAGGATACACAGTCTTATTCATAACACTATCTGCATGTTTATACATTCAAGATTCTTCAGCTCAAAGCTTAGCAGAAATCAGTCTTTGTGCAATATTACACATTTTAAGCTCTGAATATTTAAAGGCACACACCATCTCGTGACAAGATGAAGTCTTATCTGGAAAGTTTAATAACAGATTTATCAGATGGTTGGACAGAAAATCTTTACGTGTGTATGCACCTTAAATCTAGATTTCATCCTTAATTTATGATTTCAGCCACCTGTGTTAAAAACACCCTTATCATAACAAATTAGTTCAATAAAGATGATTGTATGCATATATTAACATACCTTTCAACTTTTAAGTATGAAGATGCGGGACATTTTGCGTACACTTGACGCCGTGCCCAAAAAGGGGGTGGAGCTTCACATAAAAGGGGCTGAACCTCAGGAAACAGGGTGGAGCCTCGCAGTACCCCCGTTTATATCACTGTGAGGATGTGCCCAGCACTCTCCAAGATGCTGACAGCCCCTATGCTCTCCATTAGTGAATAGATGCAGTCCCTCCAACATGACCCCTTCCATCCGGTACATAATGCTCTGCTCCTGGGTTTCCTTCTTAATTGATGATTGCAGACACCTATGGTGAAACACCTGTCTCATCAATTACCTAGTTCAACACAGGTGTTTGCAATCATTAATTAGGTGGGAAGTCCATGAGCAGAGCATTTTGTACCTGGTGGAAGGGGTAATGTTGGAGGGTAGGTAGATGGCAGCTATTCTAAAGCTGGCCACACACTAGACCAACTTACATCCAACCAGCCAACTTGTTGATTGGTTGGAATGAAAATCTGGTAACATATGGGAGTAAATGATGATCAGCAATTTGCTCCTAAATGCCAGAAAACAGATGAAAATGGTCATCAGACAAGTTTGTTAAATGTTTGATCTAAACAATTTGTTCAAACAACAGTTTTTGTTCATTTTCTGGCGTTTGGGAGCAAATTGCTGATTGTCATTTGCTTTCATTCCTTGCCAGATTTTCATTCCAACCAATCAACAAGTTGGCTGGTTGGATGTAAGTTGGTCTAGTGTGTGGCCAGCTTAACTCTGCTTACCCGCTGCTCTGCTCGGTGCGTGCTCCCCCAACCGCGGGATACTGCGGCCTGCGGGTGGGACTGTTCAGCTGAATGCGGGACAGTTGGGAGGTATGTATTAAGAGGGAAGTCCAGGCGCAGATAATTTTATACACGGTGTAAGGGGTCATGTCGGAACTTATGTCATAAGTGCAGGCAGCACATTGAGGCACTTCAACATTGCAGGTTTTCCTGTGCACCTACACATCTATACGGCATACAGTGGCAAACGCAGGAATTCTAGCGGGGGGTTTCCAAATGCTTAATTTTAGAGCAAGTGTGGCCAGTCCATGAAGAGGGCATAATTAGCACTTATCCAACTCTAATATGTGTCATAGAAAGTGTATTGTGTCATAATTCCAGCATATACAGGACCAGCGATCACAGTTAGCCATTAAATGTGGCAGTAGGGCCATCCTGTCTGAGATTAATGTTTTTATGTCAGATGTGGGCATCATTCCAGAGCATGGGAGCATGGGATCCAGGAGTCTGGGGGAGCAGCAGAAGAACCTTGCACTGCCCTGTACATATAGGGCTCCTTATGCACTGGATAATGTATTATTATATGGTATTAATAATTAACCCTATTGATGGTTTATAGCAGTGTACCCCTAACGGTGCATTTGTTCCAGATCTCCTACTTGGAGCACAGGTGTATTTATTACTGACTGACACGTCAGCCACATAACTGGCTGGCACAGGTGGTGAAAAGTATTTCATTTGTGATACTGAGAAGAACATGCAGCACTAGGAAAATTCTATTATTTTACTATTTCTATTGTGGTAATGGTGTGGGCTGGGGAGGGGGGTTTCCAGGCAACCAGAAACCCCCCTGCGTTTGCCTATGGCATATTGTGGCCATCACACTGAATTAAATCCCCCATTAAACCCTATCTCCCCACAGACGCTGCCATTTGTATGTGCTAATCTGTTGCCTTCAGTAATAATGGGCCCATCAGCATTAAAATATGCATGTGACATTAAGGGGTCTATTTACTAATCAGTGTTAGGAGACAGAGTGAAAAGTGATAAGGTGCCAGCCAATCAGCTCCTGACATTTTTCAAACACAGCCTGTGAGATGACAGTTGGGAGCTGATTGGCTGGCACCTTATCACATTTCACTTCTCCTAACACTGCTTAGTAAACAGACCCCTAAAAATCTTAATTTTCCCCGTGGATGTGCATTTCTTCAACTTCTTAAATTGCTTTTACTCTTAACGATGCTGCACATTAAACTCTCAAGTCAGACCAGGACTGGTCCTTTCACTCTTTGGTCCGCCTGTCAGGATTCATTTTGCCGGAGATGATTCATATAGGTTTTACAGCGAAAGTGGTCTCCAGCAAAATGGCCGCCACCTGGTATCCGCGCATTCCCCGTTCTGCTGCACTGGAAACATTTCTAGTTTAGCAGTCTCTGGTGTATGGAGGAGAAATACACGCTCTCTACAGGGGAAATGACGTCACAATGTGCGGACAGTTAACCCGGTTGCCTAGAAACGGGAGAACGCTTATATTTACGTTGGAATAATCCTCAATTGTGAGCTCAGAGAGACTCTTCCTGGCCGCAGGCACAGCCAGCATGTTCATATACCTCAGCAAGAAGGTGAGTAGATCTGCTTTCTCCCTGCCTGGGTCTGATATGCGCCAGTACTGTGCCAGACGTGATGCCTGTTCTGCATGTATGTAGTTTAGTCACATCAGCATGGGTAGTCCCTCCCGTTTCCCAGTTTTCTGCAACTACAAGTCCCAGCATGCTTTGCGGGACAGCAGCTGGGGTGCCACATCATGTAGCCTAATGTGGGTACACACTGGACAATATATCGTTCCTACAGCCAATGAACAATATATATCGTACAGACCATGGGCCGCTGTGTACACAGCAGATGCGGTATATCTTTTAGATATATCATGCGTATCTGCCTGTGCTTACTGGCAAATGACCCATATACTGACTGCAGGAACTAGCGACAGTGACATCACCACTGTGCCCAGTCATATCGGTTGGTTGGTATGCTGTTGTGCATATTTACCAAATTGGTCGTTGGCTCTGCCAGCCTGCTGGCTGGCCGATCCGTTGGTGTAGTGTGTGCCCAGCATAAGACATAATGCATTTAGGTGGACTGTAATTACTATCATGTTAGTAGATCACAAGTTAAAAATGACATGTTGATCCTGAGCCGCACTCAATGCGTCGATCCGGACGTGTTCATGCATATAATCGCGCCACCCACTTTATTTTCGTCCGAAACCACAACCTTCTTTATTAGTATTGGCCTTACACCTGCCCCTTGCTCAGTGCAACAGATTCTTCTGAAACAATTTTGGTACAATAGAAAAAAATAGAAGGAAGCAAACATATAGCCTAAATCTGGTTTCTACTGTGTTAGCTGTTTCTACTTCAGGGTCCATAGGGTATCCACAGGATACCTTGGGGGTATAGGTGTGACGTCAGTCATCAGGCACCATAGAGTTAAGCTTTCAGCCTCCCAGGATGCACTAGGGTCCCCCTCCTATACCCCGCCCCCGAGCCAAGGCACCTCAGTTTAGTTTGGTGCCCGGCCGGAGTCGGGTGCACCTGTTGGAGTGGGGGCTGAAGCTTTTTCTTCATGCAGCTGTGGCTGCACATCTGGATGAACAGCATGGACAGTCAGTTCTGACGTCCATGCTGTCTTCCCTACACCCCCGCCGGTACCAGAACGCCGGTACCGATCCGGGGATGCTGGTGAGCATCTGGGGTCACAGCTAGCGGTGACCCCAGATGTTCCGGACCATGGCCGGATTCAAGGGGGACAGCAAGGTAAGCAGCGGGGTCCCGCGGTGGGTTCCCGCTGTTACATGGTCCTGAGTCCCCAGGCAGGGGGCTCCCTGGGGACTGGCTGCAGCGTGGAGCCAGGTATGAACCTGCGCTTCCACTACCCCCTGGGACAGCGGACCGCAGCAGTGCGGTAGCGCTGCGGCGTCCCGGGGGTTAAATGCATGCCAGGGGAGCGCGCCTTCCCTGTCTCACAGCCGGCGCCTCCCCCGCTGCACACAGCCCTCTCTGCACACTGCCGACTGCTCCTGTAGCAGCGCTCCTCCCCCAGGCCAGCCTCCTCTCTGCTCCTCGGCGGCCATCTTTCCAACGCATGGTGAACGCTGCTGGAAGCACTGGACGGAAGCATCGTGGTCTGGGTCCCCCCGCATACCTCTCCTCCGATTTGGGTCAGGTCTGTGTATGCTGCGCTGTATCCTACCAGGCCCTGTGTCTGCGTAGTTGAGTGATCAGCGCTGTTAGTGCAGGAATTGATTTTTCTTTGCATTGTTTGTGACTGTGCTAGCGCTGCTGCCTGTAACTTTTCTTCTAACTGTCAGCTTTATTACTGTCCCTGTCCTTTCTGCTAAGCCCTTGCGGTGCGGTGCTGCAGGGTGGTCTCTCGCCTATTTAATATATAATTGGTGAGAGGGGTCACATACTTGGTGCCACCATGTCTGAAAGTGATTTTCCTCTCCGGCTACAGTGTACTACGTGTAAAGTTCCGTTAGCGGAGGGGGAGGGTAGCGCGGAGGGCCTCTGCCGGCAGTGTTTGTCTATGGCGCGGCCTCTTACGGTTACAGCACCGGTACAGGAGCCGCCCTGGGCTTGTTTCGCTCAGGCGCTTACAACCTTAGTGGGCCAGTTAGCTCCGCAGCCCGCGTTTACGCCGATGGGTTTGTCCCAGCAGTCAGTGGTGTCGTCACCCATGCAGGGTTTCCCACGACAATTGGTGGTACCCCACAGTCTCCCTATTTCCCCGCTCCCGGTTTCTCAGGAGCCGGCGTGGGTTAACTCCCTGACGAGTTCTGTACAGCACTTGTCGGATGTGTTGCAAGGGGAGTCTGTGATGCGGCCACATAAACGGCCGGTGGCGTCTCTGTCGGCTCCTTTATGAGGATGACGAGGGGATGTCTGATGATGGGGAGATTCTGGATCCTTACGATCAGGAACCTCTCCATACTAAGGACGCTGACGCTAAGTCCAAGGTATATATTCCGGGACTTATTCGGGCAGTCCGCACAGCCTTGGTGATTGAGGACGAAGTTCCCCCAGCGGCTAAATCCAAGTATGCCTTTTTTAAAGATGTGAAGGGCGATGCCACAGTCTTTCCTCTTTCGGGTCAGTTAGTGGACCATTTAGAGGAGGCGTGGAAACAGCCTGGCAAAAGATACCAGCCGCAGAGGCGCCTGGCAGTGGCTTATCCGTTCGCGGATAATTATTTTGCAAAGTGGGAATCCCCTCCACAGGGTGGATTCTCACGTGACCCGTCTTGTCCGTAGTGCCACATTGCCGATGCCATCCATGTCCTCCCTTAAGGATGCTACGGACCGCAAGGTGGAGATCTGCCTGAAGTCCGCTTATTCCCTTGCGGGGGGGGGGGGGGGGGGGGCAGCACGGCCGGCTATGGCCATTTGCTGGGTTGCCAGAGCGATGGAGCGCTGGGCGGATTCATTAGAGGCGTCTTTTGATTCCGACTGTCAGGCCGAACAGGCGGAGTTAATTGGTAATCTCCGTGATTCGGCCACTTATATCAACGAGGCGGCCTTAGACATTAGTACTCTGGTGTCTAGAATTTCTTCAGCAGCAGTGGCTGCTCGTCGCACCTTGTGGCTGCGATCCTGGAAGGCGGACGCAGATTCCAAAAAGGGTTTGGAGGTGTTGCCATTTACTGGAGAAGTTCTCTTCGGTCCGGATCTGGACAAGATTGTGGCCACGCTGGCGGCAGCCAAATCGGCTAGTCTCCCGTCGGCCGCTGCTCCTTCTGGTTCTGGACCATCGTCCTTTCGGTCTTATAGGGCCCAGGGCAGGCCCAAACCACAGTCTTTTCCTCGACAGGCTGGCCCTAAGAAATCGGCCAAGCCCCGGAAGCAGGCATGGAGTACCAGACGTCCGGCCCCTAAGCCAGATGACAAGCCTGCGGCCTGACGGTCCGGGCCTCCCTTTGGGGGATCCCAAAGTGGGAGGCCGTCTGCTGCAGTTCGCCCAGTGTTGGTCGGTCACTACGACAGACACTTGGGTTCTCGAGGTGGTCTCCCACGGGTACGCCCTCTCTTTCCGGCACAGACCCCTGGCTCGATTCTTCACCACGGGTCTACCATCAGACCGGAACAAGGCTATGGAGCTGCGGAAGGTATTGCACACTATGCTCCAGGCTGGAGTTATAGTGCCTGTTCCATTCTCCCAGAGGGGCCAGGGTTTCTATTCAAATCTATTTTTGGTACAGAAACCCAATGGGTCATATCGTCCGATTCTCAACCTCAAAGCTCTCAACAAGTCTTTGCGGGTACCGAAGTTTCGGATGGAGACCCTATGGTCCATCATTCTGGCGCTGGAACCTGGGGACTACACGGTGTCATTGGACATACAGGACGCTTACCTGCATGTTCCTATTCTTTTGCGCCATCAACAGTTCCTCAGGTTTGCAATCCGCAGTGACCACTTCCAGTTTCGGGCGTTACCTTTTGGCCTGGCGAAAGCACCACGTGTGTTCACCAAGGTGATGGCGGTCATGGCGGCTTCTCTGCGGCTGCAGGGAGTCCGCATGTTGCCGTACTTGGACAACCTTTTATTGGTGGCAGGATCTCCAGAGCTCCTTCTACGCCACTTGGACCTGACCATTGCGCTACTGCAACGGCACGGCTGGCTAATCAACTGGCAGAAGTCCACTCTAATCCCGTCTCGGCGGATTCTGCACCTCGGAGCCTTATTGGACTCGGAACAGCAAAGGATCTTCGTGACGGGGGAAAAGATCTCTGCTTTACAGTCGAGGGTGCGCAGTTGTCTGCACAGCCGCCGGGTGTCTCTACACTCGGCGATGAGGTTACTGGGCTCCATGGTGTCGGTGTTCGACATGGTGGAATATGCCCAGTTTCACTCCAGTCCTCTGCAGCACCTGATCCTGTCCAAGTGGAACGGGCTGCCTCAGTCTCTGAAGTCCCAGACGATTGTGCTCACCCCGGAGGTTCGCCTGTCCCTTGCCTGGTGATTACAGATGACCCATCTCAGCAAGGGACATCCGTTCTGGGTTCCAAATTGGGTCCTGTTGACAACGGACGCCAGTCTTCGGGGCTGGGGGGCAGTTTCGGATCCACACTTGTTCCAGGGCAGGTGGACGCCGACAGAAGCGGAGCTTCCAATCAATATCTTGGAACTCCGTGCGGTCTTCAATGCTCTCCAGCAGGCACATTGGGTTCTCCAGGGTCGTCCGGTACAGGTCCAGTCGGACAAACCTACCACCGTGGCCTACATAAACAGGCAAGGAGGAACCCGAAGTCGGGTGGCTCTCGTGGAGATCTCTCGGATCCTGGTATGGGCGGAGCGCAATCTTCCGGCCATATCAGCGGTCTTCATCCCGGGAGTGCTAAATTGGGAGGCGGACTTTCTAAATCGCCAGGACGTTCATCCGGGGGAATGGTCCCTGCACCCGGACGTTTTTCAACTGCTGGTGGACAGATGGGGTCTTCCAGAGATCGACCTCATGGCGTCCCGGCACAACAACAAGTTGCCGGTGTACGGGTCTCGCACAAGAGACGAAGGGGTGTCTCTGGTGGATGCTCTGTCCGTCCGGTGGACGTTCCAGTTCGCATACCTGTTCCCTTCTTCCACGGGTAATCCGGAAATTCAAACAGGAAGGAGGGACGCTCCTGTTGATAGCTCCCACGTGGCCCAGACGGCACTGGTTTTCAGACCTTCAGGGTCTGTCCGTGGACAGTCCTCTGCGGTTGCCGCTACGACCGGACCTTCTGTCACAGGGTCCTTGTCTTCACCCGGACCTGACTCGGCTGTCTTTGACGGCGTGGCTGTTGAGACAGCCATGCTGAGGTCCAGGGGGTTTTCCAGTTCTGTAGTGCGTACTATGTTACGAGCTCGGAAACCGTCTTCCGCGAGGATATACCATCGCGTGTGGCATACGTTCTTCCAGTGGTGTCGACCGAGAGGTTATGCAACGCGGGAGTTTCGTCTGTCTCGGATACTCGCTTTCCTACAAGCGGGACTAGATCATGGGCTTCGCCTTGCTTCTTTGAAGGTACAGGTTTCGGCCCTGTCTGTCTGGTTTCACCATAGGATTGCTACAATCCTGGATGTGCGCACCTTTATGCAGGGTGTTCTCCGCATTCAGCCGCCCTTTGTTCCACCTGTGGCGCCTTGGGATTTGGCTGTGGTCCTGAGGGCTCTCCAGGGACCGCCGTTTGAACCACTGGGCTCAGTGGATCTTAAATGGCTAACAGCTAAGACTGTTTTCCTTCTGGCTATTGCTTCGGCCAGACGTGTTTCTGATTTAGGGGCTCTTTCTTGTAGACCCCCTTTCTTGGATTTTCATGGGAACAGGGCAGTGCTCCGCACTCGGCCCGAGTTTCTTCCCAAAGTTGTTTCCCAGTTTCATGTTAACGAGGAAATCGTTGTTCCGGCCTTTAACTCACCTGGTCTTTCCGTGGGTGAGGCCTCTTTGGATGTTGTGCGGGCCTTAAGGACTTATGTTGACCGCACTTCTTTGTTTAGGAAGTCGGACGCCTTGTTTGTCCTCTTTAGGCTTCCGTAAAAAGGGTTGGCCTGCTTCAAAGCAAACTTTGGCAGCCTGGATCCGTATGGCTGTTTCTGAAGCTTATCTTCATGAAGGCCTGCCGGTTCCTCCTTCTGTGAAGGCTCATTCCACTAGGTCTGTGGGTCCTTCGTGGGCAGCTCGACGTGGTGCCTCTGCAGTCCAGATCTGCAAGGCTGCTACGTGGTCCTCTGTCCATACCTTTGTGAGGTATTACAGGTTTGACACCTTCGCCTCTCAGGATGCTTCCTTCGGGCGGCGGATTCTCCTTTCTGCACAGGAGCGTCTCCACCCTTGAAGGATACTGCTTTGGGACATCCCCAAGGTATCCTGTGGACACTCTATGGACCCTGAAGTAGAAAATATGAGATATGGTAAGAACTTACCCTTGTTATCTCTATTTCTACGAAGTCCATAGGGTTCCACAGGACTCCCGCCCTGTCGCACCTGTGCTGCAGATGGGCTTTGCTCTGGTCACCGGTTTTTCCGTCTCCCTCTGGTGAGAATGTGATTCTTGTGTGTGTCCAGATCTTTTTTCTCTCTCTTCCTTCTCCTCCTCCGGCCTATGGCTTGGTAACTAACTGAGGTGCTTGGCTCGGGGGCGGGGTATTGGAGGGGGACCCTAGTGCATCCTGGGAGGCTGAAAGCTTAACTCTATGGTGCCCGATGACTGACGTCACACCTATACCCCCAAGGTATCCTGTGGAACCCTATGGACTTCGTAGAAATAGAGATAACAAGGGTAAGTTCTTACCATATCTCATATTTTCTCACATGGCAGAGGTGAGAGTGCCAGACTTGATTTATGCTGATATGTGTATATACTGCCTCTGCTTTTGGTTAAGATTCCACTGGAAAACTCTTATGCTGGGTACACACTGGTAGATATATTGGCCGATCAATTGATCGGTCTATATATTGTGTGCCCGTTGGCCAGTGTGTACCAGCGATATGTTTGTGAACGACGTCGTTCACAGACATATCGCGACGGTTCTGCTGCACAGACGATGGCAGATATATCTTCAGATATATTGGGGCATCGTGCTGTGCGTAAGGACGGTAATCTGCAGATATATCTGTCAGGTGTGTACTGTACCCAGCTTTAGTCCTCTTACCAATGACAGTACAGTGGAAAGGAGAGGAGATAAGGTATTAGGGGGGCGGTGACGGTAACTGATTGAGCCTGCAGCATGAAATAACAAAACTATGGGAAAAATATAGACATTTAAAATCAATAAATATAAATCAGCATGACTGATATAAATAGATCCACTGCCAATCACAACACAATTCTTATACAAATGATCGCACAATAGATATTGCAATATAAAAGTGTGTGCAAGAAGTGACCTGTCTGTATACTAATGTTCATCTGCTCTTAATTCTCATAACTATACAGTATTTTTGTTGGTGGAGATCAGCGCTACACCTGCTTGTAAGCGGGTATATCTATAGTGCACAGTAATGGTATGGAGAGGATTATGATCTGGTAGTGTGCACTAGGCTATAGTTCTATTGTGAGTGTTAGGACGTAAATCAATAGTGGGATGTCAGCAAACTGGCACACCAAATTCAGGAACGAAGAATTGTTTTACTTGAAAATCAAATACATTAAAAATACATATATCATTTGAAAAGCAATCAGTAAATGATCAACCAAATAACTAAGCAGTTAAAGGGTTAGGATTGCATATATACAATGTTGTTTCTATCCAGGTGCTTCATAGGCACTACTGTCACAAAAAAAGGGGGGGGTTTGTATAGTGGGCCTGATTCAGACCCGCTCGCAACCGGGTCGATGGTGGCCCACAGCCCATGCGCACGATGGAGCTGGCTCCGTCGTGCGCATGAGCGAGACCCGGCTAGCGACGGGCAATCCGTTGCTCCGGATCTCGCACCAAAGGGCGCGAGCTGTCGATGTTGAGTGACAGCTCGCCCCCTTTGGTGGGCGGGCCGGGGGGGTGGCTGCCCAAACGGAGGCGTTCCCATGAGAGCCGAAATCTCTCTGGGGCTTGCGGCCACAAGACCCTACCACAAGGGTCTCGTCGCAAGCCTGATGGTCGCGATGGTCTTGACCATCATCATGGCCGCTCGCAATAGCTGTGGGTGGTCACCCACAGCTATGCGAGCGGCCAAGAGGCCGATCCCAAAAAAAAAAAAAGCCCGGCCGTGATTCAGAGCGAGTACTCTGTCAGAGCGAGCGGCTCTGAATCAGGCCCAGAGTGTGGACACTCTATACTAGCTGCACTGAGACCCTATAGGGTCTATTGTTAGATAGTTCGTGTGGGAAAAAAGAGAGATTAGCGGCGTCTCGTTATCTCTTCCAGTTGATGCAGTTCCGATGTAGAAAGTATATAGGTGGCTACGGGCTGATGTGGGTGGTTGAAGGTGTCTTCTGTGCAGGATAGAGGAGACCACTTGTGGTTAGGGTGCGGTGTCTCCGGACTGGGGTAGTGCAGACCTCGGACGCAGTAAGTACCAAGCCTAATAAAAGGCTGTACCCCACACCCCAAAGCAAAGCCTTGCAGTCCCCTGTCTGGGGAGGGGAACCACCGGATGTGACCATCCCCGATCTGATCCTGCTCCCCCCTCCACTCCGGAGACTTACCTGTACTCCTACCACTATGTGTGGCTGGATCCCTCCTCCTCCTGCTTGCGCTCCGTGTCCTCTGTCTTGTGCGTCCGTCTCCGGCCTCCTCATTCTGTTGCTTCCTGGTTCCTTCACCGATCATGTGTGACACGCCGGTAACGTGGTGCGGCTGGGTGTGGGTCTCAGTACAGTGTCTTCAATCCAGTGAGGATGAGTATTCTCAGCATGTGTGCTCAGTTCCCTCATCTGGCAGTGAAATATCATAACTATACAGGCATCGGAGACTTAATGAGAGTAATGCCGGGTACACACTGACAGATATATTGTCCGATCAATTGATCGGCCAATATACCTGGTGCCCGTCGGCCAGTGTGTACCAGCAATATGTCTGTGGACGACGTTGTTCAGACATATTACATTGGCTGCGCTGCACAGTCGATGAATAGCTATATCTGCAGACATATCTGTCCATCGGCAAGTGTGTACGGGCCATCAGCCGATAGCCCTCACATATGCAGGGGCAGCCGCGGGGACACATGCAATGTTTAAAACATTTGACACATCCATACCACCCCCCCCCCCCGAAAAACCAGACCCAATACGTTAAACCCACTAAACCCATTTTCAATTATTTATTTTTTTCACCCAAAATTTGTCACCGAAGTACACAGCTTACAAAAATGTTTGGGGTATTTTATCATTAGGGGGGTGCCAAAAAGGCTCTGAAAGAAATCTCCACATTTTTAGGTAAAATAGGGATTTTGCTAAATGGTCTGATTCTGAGACGCACAGAATGACGATATCCACGCAAATGTTTAATGGTTTTAACTGTGCATCCATCTAAGTAGCTAAAAAGTCGCACAGCGTGGTGCGTGTGCACAGAGGCGCAGTAGCGATTAAGATGCACAGTCTCAGAAATGTATTGGGGAGGTGACTATTCAGACGCACGGATATGTGTTATGGGCATGTTATTGGAGTGTCGTTGGCGTGTCGCATAACATTTTTGCAAACTCAGACACTTGGGGGCATATTCAATTGGTAAAAAACCTTGCACCCAATTTTGGATTACCGCGAGTATGTGTGATCCCGATTCCTGCGGCGTGTAAAAAAAAAAAAAATACACACCTGCCCGGGAGTCAATGGTAGTCTCCGTGGCTCCCGGTGGCCTCCCCTCCATCTTTTCACTGGGGAGGGGGCTGCTTGGAGGCTTCGGGGGCCGGTGGGACGAGCAAGGGCTACTGAGAGATGTAGTTCTCCCAAGGGGGCATACTCACACTGGGGGGCACACACACAAACAAACACCCCCCCCCCCCCCCCCCCCCGACGCTGGATGCAGAAGACAGCTCTTATGTGAGTAATTAAGCTAACTGGAGACTTCCAATTGCTTAATTAGTCCTCAGGGTGGGTTCCGCCGGGGTCCCAGAGCCAGTCCCACTGATTTTTTTTTCTAAAACTAACGATTTTAGGAAAAATCAGACTTGGTCTGAAGGTGCTCAAAATAGAAAAAACCCATACCTAATTGAATAGCAAAAATCCCGCACTTGCAGGCAAAACCTCACGGGTGTGGGATTTTTGCTATTCTCACTCCCAATTGAATATGCCCCCTAATTGCTTGCAGTGGAGTCCAAACTCTGACTGAGAATCTGCATCTAGCATTGGCCTGATGCAAGCTTTGATGCTGCAACCGATGGTGGCGTCTAAAGATGCACATAGTGGGATGGTTGCTCCTGCAGCCGCTCAGAGTGGGCGTCCCAGCTCTTGCACAGTGAGACGCAGGCTTGTACACCAGGGGAAGGGGTGATGCTAACATTAGCATAAAGTCACATTCACTCAGCCCCAAAATGCCATATGGCAGAAGATGGACACTGCGGTTACAGGAAACCATGTCTTGGAAATGACTTGACCGTAAAACACAGTTTTGTATACTTGAGTATAGATCCCACAGAGCAATAAAACCGTTCATGTTATATGGGCCTGTTTCAGAGGTGCAGGCTAATATCACCCGCGACTGCGTGTTTTTATGCAGCACGACTGCACCTTTATGCTAATGCCGCAGCTGATGGGATCTGTACAGAGATGCCCGCAGCCTGCGATGCTAAGCCGTCATTTTGCTTATTAAGAGGCACCGTCGACCGCACCATCGAATATACCAGATCTATGGAGGCGCAGAATCTCCGCAGTCGCTGATCGCTACTCGCCCGCGCTTGACTAGCCATCCACCTGTTACCACCCAGGAACGGTCAATGAAGTAGTCTCTCTCTGTGTCTATATTTGATTTGTGGCTTTCGGCGGTAACCATCGGGACACATACACAGACTTAACATTGTCCGCTTGCATCTCACATCGACACTGCGTCCACCTCTGATGAATCAGGCAATATAGGTAGTGTTTTCTTGATAGTCTCATTTTGTGTTTATTCTTTAATACTATTAACGAAGTGCAATCTGTATTATTTTGTAACCAGACTGATGCTTTCAGATTTCAATAGAAGAGTTTATATGTAACGATCTATACATTAAAACCAAGAGCGACCGATTCATAATAAAGATTAACATGGGATTATCCAAAATGATGGTTTGTGGGATTGGATGTCGATATAATCAATGACCTGTAATATTGGAATGGTACTGCAAATGCTACAGGAATAACACTGTGGTTTTAGTAACAGCTGGGGGTGAAACGTGCTGACACAGGTGTATTTATAGTACCCAGCAATTTCACAGTACAGAAATCTTCTCACATGGTTATACAGCTTAGTCATAGAGCCGTATTCAATTTGAGCGGACCTGCGATACTTTTTCGCCTCCCAGGACTTTTCGCCTACTTCGCCTGTTTTGCAGACGGAAAAGTATCGCACGCGTGCCCGGGTATCGCCGTATTCAATTTGAAAGTAGGCGAAAACGGGACCCGGCGAAACTTAAACAGGCGGATAGTCATGTCAGATTTGGGGAAATCAGCCTGACACCCCCTAAAAGATGCTCTGACATGGGGGTTCCCTATGGTACCCCCCGATTTGGCTTGCTGAAGGTATTTGGTGTTTTTAAACGGGTTCAATAAATACCGTTTTTGCATAAGTGATGCAGAATAGTATTCAGGAGGTTTTTTTTGCAGAAAATAATTTATCCCAGCAAATTTGGGGTCCTTGAAAATGGCGGTCAGCATATTTTAAAGTTGCTAAAGTTACGTTTAAAAAAACTTGAAAAATCCGCCTGACACAAGACCCTGCAATGAAAAACACCTGGGCCCTACTTGGGGAACCCCCCCCGAGTCAGGTTTGCTAGTTTTTAACTTTGTCCCCCCACATTTTTTTTTTTTTGACACAGTTTACCTTTGGGGATCTGTCTGAAGGCTGCACGGGGGTTCCCGCAACGTTGCACCCCAAAACCCCAATTCTGCACTTTTTTCCGCCTGCTATTCATAAGCGAAACTTTTTTGCCTATTACATTGCATTGACTTTCTGCCTAGGCGGAAAGTCTTTCAAATTGAATACGGCAATACTTTTCTGACTGGTGAAATGACGTCATTGGCGTAAAATTTTCGCACAAAACACTCAAACGGCTTTTCGCACCAAATTGATTACGGGCCATAGTCTTTCTATTGTAACTGTATGTAATGTATTTCCTGTTTAACCTATGTGTCTTTACAGATTGCCATACCCAATAATATCCAATTAAAATGCATATCGTGGAACAAAGACCAAGGTTACATAGCATGTGGTGGGGAATCTGGATTGCTGAAAGTTTTAAAATTGGAAATGCAAACTGGTAAATAGACACAGTATTTCCTGGCCTTCCCTAATGAAAGTTTGGGTGTTTTTTGGACTGGGTTATATTTGTGTAGTATCATTTCCCACAGAGCAGATACCTGTCTGCCTGGGGATATTTACTGAATGTAACTTGGGATGATACAACAAGGCTGAGCAGTGTATCCCACGGCTTGGGGAAAGGGGAACCCTTCAGGTCAGTGTGATTATCATCATCAGGGACAGGAAATCCAGCAGTGAAACTTCATTCTCTTGAAAGGTCTATATTATTAGACGCGGTGTTAATCGTTTCCTGGAGGAGATTCTGCACATTCTCTGCTGCCAGGTAGCACTAATCGGGCTGCTAAGGAGCAGAAGGTGTTGACGTCTCCTCATTTATATCCGATAGTTTATTAGTTTTTAGAGGTTTCTGCAAGTTTCCAGACAAGGTTAGTGGGTCTATTCATCCTCCCTATACATTCTGATTTTTGCTTGTGACAGGGATTGGTGACAGCGATCCTGAGCAGTGGCAATGCCATAGTGGCTGGCATATGGACTGGTTGTGAGTCAAGGATGGAATGAGAGAGAGGAGCTGTGTGCTATGTAATGGGAATGAGAGAGGAGCTGTGTGCTATGTAATAGGAATGAGAGATGAGCTGTGTGCTATGTAATGGGAATGAGAGAGAGGAGCTGTGTGCTATGTAATGGGAATGAGAGAGAGGAGCTGTGTGCTATGTAATGGGAATGAGAGAGAGAGGAGCTGTGTGCTATGTAATGGGAATGAGAGAGAGAGGAGCTGTGTAATGGGAATGAGAGAGAGACGAGCTGTGTGCTGTGTAATGGGAATGAGAGAGAGGAGCTGTGTGCTATGTAATGGGAATGAGAGAGAGAGGAGCTGTGTGCTATGTAATGGGAATGAGAGAGAGAGGAGCTGTGTGCTATGTAATGGGAATGAGAGAGAGAGGAGCTGTGTGCTATGTAATGGGAATGAGAGAGAGAGGAGCTGTGTGCTATGTAATGGGAATGAGAGAGAGAGGAGCTGTGTGCTATGTAATGGGAATGAGAGAGAGAGGAGCTGTGTGCTATGTAATGGGAATGAGAGAGAGAGGAGCTGTGTGCTATGTAATGGGAATGAGAGAGAGAGGAGCTGTGTGCTATGTAATGGGAATGAGAGAGGAGCTGTGTGCTATGTAATGGGAATGAGAGAGAGGAGCTGTGTGCTATGTAATGGGAATGAGAGAGAGGAGCTGTGTGCTATGTAATGGGAATGAGAGAGAGGAGCTGTGTGCTATGTAATAGGAATGTGAGAGGAGCTGTGTGCTGTGTAATGGGAATGAGAGAGATGAGCTGTGAGCTATGTAATGGGAATGAGAGAGAGAGAGGAGCTGTGTGCTTTGCAGTGTGAATGAGAGAGGAGCTGTGTGCTATGTAATGGGAATGAGAGAGAGGAGCTGTGTGCTATGTAATGGGAATGAGAGAGAGGAGCTGTGTGCTATGTAATGGGAATGAGAGAGAGAGGAGCTGTGTGCTATGTAATGGGAATGAGAGAGAGAGAGGAGCTATGTAATGGGAATGAGAGAGGAGCTGTGTGCTATGTAATGGGAATGAGAGAGGAGCTGTGTGCTATGTAATGGGAATGAGAGAGAGGAGCTGTGTGCTATGTAATAGGAATGTGAGAGGAGCTGTGTAATGGGAATGAGAGAGAGGAGCTGTGAGCTATGTAATGGGAATGAGAGAGAGAGGAGCTGTGTGCTATGTAATGGGAATGAGAGAGAGAGGAGCTGTGTGCTATGTAATAGGAATGTGAGAGGAGCTGTGTAATGGGAATGAGAGAGAGGAGCTGTGAGCTATGTAATGGGAATGAGAGAGAGAGGAGCTGTGTGCTTTGCAATGGGAATGAGAGAGAGAGGAGCTGTGTGCTGTGTAATGGGAATGAGAGAGAGAGGAGCTGTGTGCTATGTAATGGGAATGAGAGAGAGAGGAGCTGTGTGCTATGTAATGGGAATGAGAGAGAGAGGAGCTGTGTGCTGTGTAATGGGAATGAGAGAGAGAGGAGCTGTGTGCCATGTAATGGGAATGAGAGAGAGAGGAGCTGTGTGCTTAGTAATGGGAATGAGAGAGAGAGGAGCTGTGTAATGGGAATGAGAGAGAGAGACGAGCTGTGTGCTGTGTAATGGGAATGAGAGAGAGGAGCTGTGAGCTATGTAATGGGAATGAGAGAGAGGAGCTGTGTGCTATGCAATGGGAATGAGAGAGAGAGGAGCTGTGTGCTGTGTAATGGGAATGAGAGAGAGGAGCTGTGTGCTATGTAATGGGAATGAGAGAGAGATGAGCTGTGTGCTGTGTAATGGGAATGAGAGAGAGAGAGGAGCTGTGTGCTATGTAATGGGAATGAAAGAGAGAGGAGCTGTGTGCTATGTAATGGGAATGAGAGAGAGAGGAGCTATGTAATGGGAATGAGAGAGGTGCTGTGTAATGTGAATGAGAGAGAGAGGAGCTGTGGGTCTCATTCAGACCTGCTCGCGAGTGCAGTACGCTCGCAAGCGGGTCGATGGTGCCCAAGTGCGCATGGGCATGACGGAGGGAGGTCCGTCGTGCGCATGCGTGAGACCCGGCGAGCGACGGGGAAGCCGTCGCTCGGGGTCTCGCACCAAAGTGGGCGTGCTGTCGATGGTGATTGAGAGCACGCCCCCTTTGATGGGCGTGCTGGGGGCGTGGCTGCCCAGACGGAGGCGTTCCCATGGGAACGCCTACCGTCTGGGTCCGGCCCCACTGACGTCACTAGTGATGTCAGTGGGAGTGATTTTGGCTCTGATAGAGCCAAAATCACTCCAGGGCTTGCGGCAACGAGACCCTACCGCAAGGGTCTAGTCGCAAGCCCGATGGTCTTGACCATCGCGACCATCATCATGGACGCTCGCATAAGCTGTGGGTGGTAACCCACAGCTATGCGAGCGTCCAAGAGGCCGCTCCAATTTTAGGTAGTCCGGCCCTGATTCAGAGCGAGCGCTCTGGTCAGAGCGCTCTGGTCAGGCCTCTGAATCAGGCCCTGTGTGCTATGTAATGGGAATGAGAGGAGCTGTGTGCTGTGTAATGGGAATGGCGGTTTTCAAAAGCGTTGCTTCATAAATCTGTGTTTTTTTATGCTATTCTTTCTATGGTCTACTCTAAAACATCAGTGGTGCTGTGATTTTCATTTCTGTTCTATTATAAAGTGTGCTTTGTCTGCGGTTTTGCAATCAGCCGCTTGGTAAATTTTGCCCTTCATCTGAAACACTTGTCTGAATGTCTAATTCTCTTCCAGATGACGCCAAGTTAAAAGGCCTCGCTGCCCCCAGTAATCTTTCCATGAATCAGACCCTGGAGGGACACAGCGGTAAGGCTTCTGTACAATATACACATGGTCACATTCGTACAGTATAGCGGCATAGGAGAATGGTTCTAATGATTAGAATAGTTCTAGGTTATTATCTTGAGAATGGAAAAGTATATAGAATACAGTCTGATCACCGGTCATTTGAACCTACACGTTTGGCTTCACTGTCTTCTCCAGGTTCTGTACAAGTTGTTACCTGGAATGAACACTTTCAGAAACTGACCACCAGTGATCAGAATGGACTCATCATTGTCTGGATGCTGTACAAGGGTAATCTTCGGCACTTTGCACGAATGAACACTTTTAAGCCTTTTTTTGCTTTTTAGATATGTGCATAAATAGACCCATACACTCATACAATGCCATTCACGTAGCGCCTGTGCTACCATTTTCAATTGTGTTTGTACCCCAGAATGACAGTAAGGGTAGTAGCTCTGCATATATCAGCCATATAACCAGGAGTTAATCTCTATTAACATTTCTACAACAGTGCTAGAATCACTGATAGCTACATTGCCTGTTATGTGAAGGCAAAAAAGGATTTCTGTGACTATATATGCAAAGTACCAGCGTGCCACTACTGTTATACTACTCATAACAGAACTATTTGCATGTTGCTTAAGTAAAATTTGCATTGTACTGTATTTTTATTTATTTGTACATAGTCTAACTCAGTTCTCAACCTGAAGTCTCAGCCTTTTGGAGAGCAAGCAGGGACTTGTAGTTCCGCAATAGTTAAAGAGCCCCTGGTTGTCTATAGTCATACAGGTTGAGTCTCCCATATCCAAATATTCAGAAATACGGAATATTCCGAAATACGGAATATATTAAGCATGACTGAGATAGTGAAACCTTTGCTTTCTGATTGTTTAATGTACACAAACTTTGTTCAAGGTCCCAAATTATTAAAAATATAGTATAAAATAACCTTCAAGCTGTGTGTAAAAGGTGTATATGAAACATAAATGAATTTCATGTATGTACACAAATTCTTTTTGATGAACAAAATTATAAAAAAATATTGTATAAAGTTACCTTCAGGCTGTGTGTATAAGGTGTATATAAAACCTAAATGCATTCTGTGTTTAGATTTGTGTCCCATTCCCAAGATATCTCATTATGGTATGCATATATTCCAAAATATAAAATATTCCGATATCCAAAATACCCCTGGTCCCAAGCATTTTGGATATGGGAGACTCAACCTGTACTAATATGTTTCCCATCCCATTATTCTACATATAAGATTATAGTCCTGATTCAGAATTAGCAAATCCAAAACAGGAGCAATTTGCTCCTGGAACAAACATTGTTGCAAAGCAATGGACTCGATTACATTTGTTTTTCTGCATGCAGGGAAGATACTAGTTGCCTTTGCATGTAGCATACATATACTAGGCAGCTTTGCTTTTATTGAACCGGCACCCCATATAACAAGTCAATTACCCGGGTGCTAAAATCCTCATACCATAACAAATGGCTTGCTTGCTACATCATCCCTTTAACTAGGGACGTTTATGAATTACACCGATTCCGTGTCTGGCTGACTGCAAGTCTCCATTTCACCTGGTTTTATTTAGCCACAAAACCTGTTGACATGTGTCTCGAATTTTGAACTGATGGTTGAACAAATGTAATTTGTCACCCCAGGCTCGTGGTACGAAGAGATGATCAATAACAGGAATAAGTCCGTGGTACGCAGCATGAGTTGGAACGCCGATGGCCAGAAGATCTGTATTGTGTATGAAGATGGAGCCGTCATTGTCGGTTCAGTGGATGGTATGGACTGTTTTCTTTACGGTCCTCTATTTCATGCTCTGTAGCGGTGAAGCCCATGTCGTATTGGAATGGGCACATTAACAAATTGTACTGTTTAAATTGTATGTAATAGCTATGTATTTTCTGTAGGAAAAATGTATTTTCTAACCGTGTGACAAATGGCCAGTCTGTAAGTAACTGCTTGGGAGTTATGTGGCTGGATTGAACAGCAGCCCATAACGCCACCAGAATTGCGCCTGTTAGATGCCGCTGGGCCCGTGTGCACCGCACACCCTTCACCCATTATAGATACGCCCCTGCATACAGACCAGCAAGGTGTTGAATCTTCTGTTGACACAGGCCTGGTCACTGAACTTCAAACAGGATGGAGTGAGTAATTAACCCCTGCTCAAGTGACCAGGAGACCCTGTGTTACAGTCACCTAAACAATTAATTCTGATTTTGGAAGAGTTAAACTATCCCAAGGGGGTGACCAAGAGCAGCCTGCAAAAGGGCATAAAAATGTGTGTTTGATATGAAACATGGTGCATTACTTGTGAGGAGGCGAAGCTACCCCAGGGTGCCACCATATCTCTAGGAAGAGCCCTCACTTCCGCCATCGTTTGGCCCTGTCCAGGTGAACTGTTTCTCTCCCTTTTTTTGTTATTTTCTTGAAATTGTGAGTAACTGGTGTGACCTTTTAAAATTATTATCATCTTTGTAACTTTTTTTGTAACCTAAGATATTCTTGAAATTAAATACATAAAATTCTAGCTCTGGTTCTATGTTCTTATACCCAAGGCCTTGTGTGGCCCATGTTACCTATTTTACTAATGGTGCATACACACTGGGCGATTAAAGTGGACGACATAACGATATCGTTATCGTTCAGTCATCCACTTTATCGTCCATTTTTATCACAAAAACGATGAACGATAACGACGAAGCGCGTTCCCACGGGTCGTTCGTCATCATCGTTCATCGGGTTAGCATGCAGGCCAACCTGACGATGTAGTCAGGTTGCTGCATGTTGGGGAATGGGGGAAGAGAGCCCGACGCTGAACGATATCGTTAATGATATCGTTCAGCGGGTGTGCTCAATGTCATGAACGACATTGAGCACACCCTGCCGGGGACACACTAGACGTATCGCTCAGGGAGCATATCGTCTAGTGTGTACGCACCTTAAGTGTTCATAGATGTGTGTGCAGGTAAAGGCAAAGTTTTAGCACTAAAGTTCCCCTTTACTGGTGACCATGACCGTGTTTGAGTAACCACACGTGCTAAGGTAACCAGTAAAGTCATGTTCAATTGTGTGATGAAACACTAAAAAAAAAAATATATATATATAATCACAGGAAATCTTGTGTTAAGTGCCGCGTTTACTCTGCTTGTTTATATATGTATATGTATTGGAAAAACCTGTTAAATAAGGCTGGCGTCATCTCTAAAAGTATTGAATTTATGAATGTTCTATTATTGGATTCATTTTTAACTATCTAACTTTTTTTGTTAATTTCAATGTTTGCCAGGCAATCGAATTTGGGGCAAGGAACTGAAAGGGATACAATTGTGCCATGTTTCCTGGTCACCGGACAGCAAAATACTTCTGTTCGGCATGGCGAATGCAGAAATTCACCTCTACGACAACCAGGGAAATTTCATTGTAAGTGATGCAAACTGGAAAACATCAAAATGTTGATTTGGTCTATATATTTGTTACAGGTTAAATGTTCTATTATAAAAAATAGGGCCTCTTATATGTCCAAATGTACTGTACTGTAATCTATATATAAAGCTGAAGAGTGATAAAAATGATGTCATCACATTGGCATGTAGTGACAGTTGGTCTGAACTCTAACCCCTCCCACCTGTGTCAGTGATGTCACTTCTAGAGAGTTCCGGCATAATACACATCTACAGTCTCCAAACCCTTCAGTTATTTCCCAAACTCATCACACACTGCTCATGATGGAAACACAGACACTCCTGATAATCACCCAATAACAGCATTACCCCCCAACTAAAATGTGTAACAGGATAGAAGAAAGGAAAAAGGCTTACAGGGATGCACATGCTACATACAGAAAGAAAAGGTGAGAATGTCCCAAACATTAAAATATAAAGATGAAAATAAATAAAATGTCATGCTAAGGATGATCTATATATAAAATCAATAAACCTAACCTATTGCTAACCCCAAAGAGTTTTTCAACAATAATCAGGTTGGCGCTAATGTAGATAATACTTACTAGTTTTAGACAGCTGCATACACCTATTGGGTCTGTATATGGTTTTTTATAAACTAATGCATTAATTGGACCCCAGTATTTGGGAAGTCCTTTTTATAGACTATGCTATGTTATTATGCTATGTTTTTTAATACATGTATGATTGTCATATGACATTATTTAAACTATGTAAAAAATTTTCATGTTACATTTTGGTGTCCTGAACCTTTTCTGTCTCTGCCATATTCGGTATCTATATATTTTTATATGGGAACATTAGCGCAACACCAATAGTAGTTTTTTTTTTGCTAATGCTAACCCCGCTAGCTGCCCTAAACCTAAGCATACCTCCCCACGGCTAACGGGATGAGCGCCCCGGTCTTACCTCATTCGGTCACGCGTCCTTCCTGGATTCCGGCATCAGGATTAAGATAGGCGTCGGTATTTCAGCTTCAGCATAGAGACCAGGGGCCCCTTGACTACATCCCGTGTAGAAGTGCACTGTCTTCTATGTACTATTACAGATACATTTACAGTATCACTTTACCAGATTATGCAGGTGTCCAGAATCCTTTGTCACTGGCAGATTCAGCACACACATCTATGTAACAACCAGTTATCAGATCTCTAACCTGGTTTTCTTCTGCTGTTCCCTTGCACGGCACATCCCAAATTTCACTCTTTCTTTACTTGTTCACTCAAAAACATCATAATAAAGAAAAAGTGCATAATAGTATTTAAAAAAAATAAATAAATACAATATACTGTATTAAGTTTTACTTGTTTACAGTGATTCTTCCTATAAAACCACACTGATCACGTGATCTTTTCCTATCTAGGTGAAAATGGCGCTGAGCTGTTTGGTGAATGTGACGGGTCCTCTGAGTATTGCTGGCATGCACTGGTATTCGGGTACTAAAGGGTATGTGGAGCCAGATTGCCCCTGCCTCGCTATATGTTTTGATAATGGACGATGCCAGATAATGAGACACGAGAATGATGAAAGTAAGTGAATAAGTCGGCAAGTAACGTTTCATACTTTGCTGTTTTTCACTTGTATGTAAAATTATATGTGTATGTATATTAACGTCAGGCGGCTGCAAATCCCCCAGCTACTGAAAATGATATACACAGAACACAGATTGTTTGTTGGTCGCTCATAAAAGGGTTGACAAGTTTCAGGTTTCCATTTATTTATTACATACACCTGCTTGTTAATGCAAATGTTTAATCAGCCAATCATGTGGCAGGAACTCCATGCATGCAAACATGGTCAACAGGCTCAGTTGTTGTTCAAACTAACACCAGCATAAAATTTGGTCTAAGTTACTTAGACCGTGGAATGATAGGAAGTGCCAGACCGGGTGTTTTGAGTATCTCATAAACTGGTGATGACCTGGGGTTTTCACGCATAACTGTAAATACGTGTAATAGTCTCTGGGGTTTCCAGAGATTGGGACGCAAAACAACTGAGCGGCAGTTCTGTGGGTGAAAGTGGCTTGTTAATGAGAGAGGTCAGAGGGGAATGGCCAGACTGGTTCAAGCTGAAAGAAAGGGGTCTATAACTCAACAGTGGTATACATAAGTACATCTCTGAACACACAACACTTGAACCTTGTAGTGGTTGGACTACAGCAGCAGAAGACCACACCGGCACACCGCGATCCACCCCTGTCATCTAAGAACAGGAAACTGAGGCTACAGTCACTGAAGATTTCTCTGTTAAAATTTAAATCTGCCAAACATTATATAGATAGTCTGTCCCAGAGCAAACTTTTATTTTTCTGCTTTGATGTTGTGTCTTTTTTTTTTTTTATCAACAAGATAACATAAGAAGTATTTTGGTTGCATTGATGTATAGAGAAAGCCATTCCTGAGCTTCTGTTTTGCAGACCCGGTCCTGATTGACACTGGTATGAATGTAGTGAGCATTCAGTGGAATCACTGTGGAAGTGTCCTGGCTGTGGCCGGGTCCCAGAAAACCACCATTCAGGATAAAGATGTCAACATTGTGCAGTTCTACACCCCCTTCGGAGAGGTAATTCTTTGCACATTCTTATATCTTTATTGCAATGGTATGAGCTGATCTCTAGTGCTGCATATGAGGTTGTAAATATCTAAGGGGCTGATTCGGATTTGTATACAAGCCCGGTAGTCTGCGTACAACTCCGATGTTTGGAGGTGTGTGCATGCGGAGGATCTGTACTGCGCATCTGCAGATCTCCTTCTGCGAGTTCTCTCGCAGTGCCCAGACGCTGCAGCCTGATTGACAGGTAGTGGCTGTTTGGGTGTGGAGTCAGACAGCGTCCCAGAAAACGGGGGAGTTCCGGTCCTGTTTTCTGGGCGTGCTAAAGGCAGTGGCTACGTCCTTGTGCTCAGCTTCAGCTGCATGAAAATACCGGCCATCCTGAGTAACCTGACTGTCAGACGACCGATGGTCACGCAGAGCGATCAGATGCTGCATCCTCAGACACAGCAGCTGATCTTAGGTAAAGGAGGATCGAATCCATGGCAGACCCCAGTAAGCACCACACCATAAAATCTACTGGTGTCTGTCTTTTTTGACTTTATAGATCTCCATTCCTGGGATGTATTTACTAGCATTTCAAGCAAATACATTTGGGTTCTAGATTTCTGTGACTTGCTCCTGAATTTATTATTTGTTAAACCTTCACCCAAGTGTAGCATGGATAAACTTTGGGTTCCAATTTAACTGTAACCCGAAAGTCCTAGGAGTTCTGTTGTCTGGGTGTTTAAAAAGTAATCACTTAAGTAGATTTAGCAAAATAGAAAATACCAAAAGTCATGGGACAGCAGTGTGTAAAGATAATGGTAGGTGGCTTCATGTCTTGGAAATGTCCAGACCTGCATCAGTTGTGAGTCAGTTTGAACACCTGCTAGGCTACTATTGGCAAGGTGACGTGAATTATTTGAGATCGAGCGGGTCATGATAGTGGGTGCCCAACGGGTGAGACATTCTATTTCCTAAATGTGTGCGGAAATTCAGTATTCCTCGATCTACGGTGTCACGTGTACCGGGAATACCTCGTGGAAGGCATTACCACCCACAGTGGACAGCGCAATGGTCGACCACGGGTGCTTAATGATCGTGACTGGCCAGATTGTTCGTGGTAACAGACGAGCGACACTGGCTCAAATCACATCCACATTCAGGATGTGTACCAGACTCCTATCCAGCAGGTCAGTGCAGTGTTCTTTAGCTTCTATGGGATATGGGAGCAGAAGACCTACCAGAGTTGCCCCTTTTAACACTACACCAGACACAGCGCCTCAGCTGGGCTCGTGACATCGCTAATTGGACCCTGGAGGACTGGCAACATGTGGCGTGGTCCAATGAGTCGCGGTTCCAGTTGTTTCGGGCTGATAGTGGGGTTCAGGTGTGGCGCAGACCCCATGAGGCCATGGACCCTAGTTATCAACAAGACACTGTGCAGGTTGGTGGTGGTTCTATAATAGTTTGGGGTGTGTTCACATGGCATGGTTTGAGACCAGTGGTCTGTCTGAACAAGTCATTGACAGGTAACCGATACGTTGCATTGCTAGATGACCATTTGCAGCCATCATGGGCTTCATGTACCCCCACAATGATGGAATATTTCAGCATGATAATGCACTGTGTCATCGGTCCCAAGTTGTCCAGAATTGGTTTGAGGAGCATTCTGGAGAGTTCCAACGAATGTTGTAGCCCTCATACATTCGCCCGACACCCAGTCGAGCATTTATGGGACGGATTGGAGAGGTCCATTCGCACCCAAACACCTGCACCTACAAATATCAGGGAGGCGTGGGAAGCTAACCAGATGGCATGGGTCAACATCTCTCCAGTTGTCTTTCATCAAACTTGTGGAATCGATGCCAGGTCAAATTGCTGTTCTTCGCTGGGCTAGAGGGGGTCCTACACGATACTAGGCACCTATCCCATGACTTTTGGCACTTCAGTGTAATTGACTGTACTATTTGGCACAGATTGCAAAAACAAATAGAAGAAAATACTAATTTTGGGGGCACACTTATGTAGATATATAAAAAAATAACAATTTTTACTGACGTTCTCCAAGTTTAATTAAGTTGCTCACAGATGCTACATCGTAACATTTATATACAGATTCAGGCTCAGTCGCACACAGATATACAGGTGTTGCATATCAAATTAATCAGTGCAGTCTCATGAAGCAGTTTGTGACATCCGACTGCAACTGATGCATTTTTGCTTGAAAAAGACGCTCTGGACCTGGCACACGAGAAGGGCTATTGGCACGACTGCAGCAATAGTGTATGAGGATACATCTGTATATTCAATCACATAATGTCACACGCTGGGTTCTGTGTCCCCTATACCTGGTCTGGTGGCATCTGAAGAAGCCCCCAAAGACCACCACAGTTATCTGTTGTCTGTCCGGTGTGTAGCGGGCTGTTCTCCTGTGCAGTTCCTTTGCCTCCGGTTCATGGGCGCCACCATCTTGGGATGAGATCACCCGGAACGGCCAGACAGTGAGAACTCTGGAGTCTTAGTCATATGTGCAGCTGGGCCAATGAGTAACCAGAGCACCTTATTTAAACCAGTCAGTACTGGAAATAGGAGCCAGTATTACTTCTCCCATGTGGTTCGTATACTTGGCTCCAGGTTTCTGTTGCTCACAGGATTCCAACTCCTTTGATTTCCAAGCCTCCAGTGTTACTCCAACTCACTGTGATTTCCAAGCCTCCAGTGTTACTCCAACTCACTGTGATTTCCAAGTCTCCAGTGTTACTCCAACTCACTGTGATTTCCAAGTCTCCAGTGTTACTCCAACTCACTGTGACAACCAAGTCTCCAGTGTTACTCCAACTCACTGTGACAACCAAGTCTCCAGTGTTACTCCAACTCACTGTGACAACCAAGTCTCCAGTGTTACTCCAACTCACTGTGACAACCAAGTCTCCAGTGTTACTCCAACTCACTGTGACAACCAAGTCTCCAGTGTTACTCCAACTCACTGTGACAACCAAGTCTCCAGTGTTACTCCAACTCACTGTGACAACCAAGTCTCCAGTGTTACTCCAACTCACTGTGACTACCAAGTCTCCAGTGTTACTCCAACTCACTGTGACTACCAAGTCTCCAGTGTTACTCCAACTCACTGTGATTACCAAGTCTCCAGTGTTACTCCAACTCACTGTGATTACCAAGTCTCCAGTGTTACTCCAACTCACTGTGATTTCCAAGTCTCCAGTGCTTATTCTAGCTCACTGTGATTTCCTAGTCTCCAGTGTTACTCCATCTCACTGTGATTTCCAAGTCTCCAGTGTTATTCTAGCTCACTGTAATTTGTAAGCCCTCTGTTATCCTTCTCACTGTGATATCCAAGTCCTCAGTATTACTCCAGCTCACTGTAATTTCCACGACTTCAGTCTTATCCAGCTCACTGTAATTTCCACAAATCCAGTATTAACTTGCTCACTGAGTATTCGGGGTAAATTTACTAAAGTGAGAGTTTTTAAAAGTGAGTTTTAAAAGTGACGTTGCCTATAGCAACTAATCAGATTCTACTTAACATTTAACTAGCACCTTCTAGAAGATAATAGCTAGAATCTGATTTGTTGCTATGGGCAACATCACTTTTAAAACTCATTTCTAAAAACTCTCACTTTAGTAAATTTACCCCTTAGTCTTCAGAGTTGCCATCTCTTTGTAACTAGCAGCTGTCAGTACTACTCCATTCCTGTGCATCATTCCGCTAACATAACATATGCAGTTACTCACTGCTGCTGCTACTTCCTTGTTCCTCCAGACCAGCTACACATCTGCTATTTAGTCCTGATACTCTGCCTTCAGTCTCGCCTATGTTCCAGTCTACGCTAATATACTTGGGTCCCAGTCCTCCCAGAGACGTGACAGTTAAGCAGTATAGATATAAGCCTAAGAATGTAATTAAGGTCTGAAACATATCAAGTAATTAGCTATAATTATAGCTTATGGGCGAAATATGTAAATCTCTGTAATAAAGTAATTTCTATAATAAGATATAACAGTTTGCTACCACGGAGAAGATATAATTAAAGATTGATGATAATTGATCAAAATCACGTTTTTAAGGTGTTTTTCTCCAAGAACGTTCCCTGACATTCTGTAGTACATTCTGCAAAAATATAAAGGCAATTAAGATATATGACATTAAGGGGTCAATTCTAATAGTCGCGAGTGAGGCCAGTTACCATTATAACAGAGAGGAAATGCTGCCAGCAACATGGGCCGATCTGGCCCCGTACGCCTGGATCTTTGTACACAACCCTATGTACCGTAAGTGTGGTATATGGCGCTCGGGATCCCGGTGGTCAGAATCCCGACAGGGTTAGCATAACAACACTTGTTGGTCGGTATGCTAACCCTCCCCATCTGCCTACCCTAACCCCTCCTCCCCTGTGCCTGACCCTAACCCCCCCCCTAGTGCCTAAACCTAACCTCCCCCCTTAGTGCCTAACCCTAATTCTCCCCCTAGTGCCTAACCCATAAGCCCAACCCTTCTCCCAACCCTGCTACTTACCATCGGTATTTCGATGGTCGGGATGCTGGCGCCGGGATTGTGACCGGCGTCTGGAATTCTGGCGCCGGTAATGTAAGCATCGGCATGCCAGGATACCGAACGTATCCCATCTCACTATATTTATTTTATGCACTATATACACTTCCCTTGTGTACATCTGCGGGTGAAAGTGCTAGGTCTGAGATGCCCACTTTTAGCACCCATGCGCACTGTAATTATTGGCACGTCTTCATACGCCACCATCTGTTGCACCATCGAAACTTGCATCTGCCCTCTGGTAGGTGTAGTGTCTCCGTCTGACCACAGCCTCCTATGCCTGCGGCTGTGTGTCTGAGAGCGCAGTTGCTTTCACTGACACGCCCATGACACTCCTATAACGCCCCCTGAACGACTAATTTTTGGGTGCACTACTCACCACCTACCACTCAACACTCAGGAACGCCCATCACTTTTACACAGCATTTCTCATACCTTCTCAATTGCTGGCAACAGCACCTGTACGCCTGCACTCCATTGTAGGGGTTTTCAAAAGTTTACAAATAACCGCTCACTAGGCGAACATCGGAATTGTGTGCCGATTGCGTGCACTCTGCATACACATTACTTGGCATACTAAACAACTCTGGCTACTTGCCCACGGGGCGCTACTCTTACCTGCGAACCACCCTATATCGCCCATTCAGCAGTTGGTGAGAGGTGACTGAGATGTGTACGACTCAGGATCACTCTCTCCAAATTGCGCATGTTTGCTAAAAATCGCAAGATATGGCCGCACAGTGTGTGACGCAGAATTAGGCCTCCAGTGCCTACTTACTGCCAGATCCTGGTTACACTGAATGTACTAACGCTGCTGGTAATATGGGTGATGCACAGGACCTTGCATGCTGAGAGGGGCTATTTGCCACGACTTCAGCAACACTGTATTAGGACACATCTGGAAAATCTCTGACATATATCTGGGCACAAAGATATAAAGTGACACCAGGTAGAGTTGTTAAAATGTCCGTAATTGTTTTTTCTCTTTTAAGCACCTGCGCACATTGAAGGTTCCGGGAAAACAAATGTCCGCCGTGTCCTGGGAAGGTGGAGGGTTAAGAATCGGACTGGCTGTGGATTCCTTCATATACTTTGCAAACATTAGACCCGATTACAAGGTGCGAAGACGTGTGTGAGCATGATCTACATATGATCCAGGAATATAGAACTCTCTGCACATACACAATGCAGAACCCTTATATGTAGCATCTTGTCTGACACCAAGTATACTGCTAATCCTGCTGAGTAGATACATAGCATTGAATTCATGAATCTATGTTGCATGTGCTGTGTTTGTAAAGTGTGTGAGGCTGTGAGCACTAATGTGACAGGAAAGAAAGTTCTCTCATTACTGTGTACCTGTAAAAGAAAGGCTTACACAGAACTGAATGGTTCATAAATAATAATGATAATAATAATGCACAACCATGGTACTAGCGTAAAACTGGAGCTTTGGTGTAAATGTAATCTGCAATAATGGCTGTATACAGAAAACAGCAGCGTGCACCTCATATGGGCAGAATGATTGCTTTCTAGGCTACTGTTATGAATACACACTTGGTCATTTATCTCCAAAATAGAATTGGCGCAATCTGTCAGAATATTTAAACGAGCCGTGTGCATAAACTTGGACACCACAGTCTTCCTGAATTAGTGTCACAGGAATATTACATCACTAATCCTGCTTACCTCATTTCACATGCAGCCCTGTGCTCTGTGACATAATCACACAATGGGCCAGATCATTGTATCCCAATAGATCAGCACACATCTCCTGAAATACATTGTGCTGCTGTGAGCATTCTTGCAATCTGGCAACAGGTTGTTCTATCGACCACTCATGTCCTTCAAACCGGTGAAAATAATGGATGAGCAGGGCAGGATGATTGAGTACAGAATGATGCTCTATCCCTACTCACAAGGTAATGAGGGTTGCCTTTCTGCCAGCAACGATTTTAAAACAAACTTCTATCTATATGCAGATGCGGTTGCATTTTCAATATGCTACTGTTTTTGGCAACGCAGGCACCACCTCCTCTCCGCTCCCACATGGCCGCAGCATATCAGGTATGATGCAGCTTGGGGTTACTGCGTGCTAACTCACAGGACTCATTCTGCACATGTGCAAACCCACAAAAATCGGATATGTACATAAACCATTGAGTTTATGTACATACTGTACCTGAATCAGGCCCAATGGTGGATGGTTTTGCCATTGATTGCGTAGAATGATGTTTATCCCACGTTGATGGCAGAAGAGGTCCGATGGTGATGGTCGTTTTGGCTTACACATTCATTAGCCCTGCCCTCTCATTGCATGTCCCTTAGCCCTGCCCTCCCATTGCATGTCCCTTACCTACGCCCTCCCATTGCATGTCCCTTAGCCCTGCCCTCCCATTGCATGTCCCTTAGCCCTGCCCTCCCATTGCATGTCCCTTAGCCCTGCCCTCGCATTGCATGTCCCTTACCTACGCCCTCCCATTGCATGTCCCTTAGCCCTGCCCTCCCATTGCATGTCCCTTAGCCCTGCCCTCCCATTGCATGTCCCTTAGCCCTGCCCTCCCATTGCATGTCCCTTAGCCCTGCCCTCGCATTGCATGTCCCTTACCTACGCCCTCCCATTGCATGTCCCTTAGCCCTGCCCTCCCATTGCATGTCCCTTAGCCCTGCCCTCCCATTGCATGTCCCTTAGCCCTGCCCTCCCATTGCATGTCCCTTAGCCCTGCCCTTCTCTGATTTTGTCTTCTGCTGTCATGTGTCCCCCATGTGAACCATTGATAGTTTCCTGACATTGATGACAATGGCGCTTTTGATAGTCACCTCTACTGCGGCTTCCCAGCTGCGGGTATATAGAAGGGGAGAACGTAATTCTTTTCCCCCAAGCACTTACTAGCATGTCTATCCCCCATTCTTTCAGGGTCTCCCAATTGACAATGAGAAAAGGATTTAACATGTGTACACAAATCTTATTATTTGTCAGTTAAATAATTTGGAATGAAGAAATCTAAATCTATATGTATGTGGCCTACTTCAGGATTGGCTGCGCTAGTCACCTGACATTTGTGTGTTGGAAGCTGGTATCTGTATATCTCTCAGAAATATATATTTTTTAATATTAATTATGTTGTTACAGAAACTTTCCATTTCCACCTTGACACTGCCTGCCTGTCTATTGTCTACGCACTGTTTGCCTGCCTGTCCATTGTCTACTCACTGTTTGCCTGCCTGTCTATTGTCTACTCACTGTTTGCCTGCCTGTCTATTGTCTACTCACTGTTTGCCTGCCTGTCTATTGTCTACGCACTGTTTGCCTGCCTGTCTATTGTCTACGCACTGTTTGCCTGCCTGTCTATCCCTACGCACTGTTTGCCTGCCTGTCTATTGTCTACGCACTGTTTGCCTGCCTGTCTATTGTCTACGCACTGTTTGCCTGCCTGTCTATTGTCTACGCACTGTTTGCCTGCCTGTCTATTGTCTACGCACTGTTTGCCTGCCTGTCGTCTACGCACTGTTTGCCTGCCTGTCGTCTACGCACTGTTTGCCTGCCTGTCGTCTACGCACTGTTTGCCTGCCTGTCGTCTACGCACTGTTTGCCTGCCTGTCGTCTACGCACTGTTTGCCTGCCTGTCGTCTACGCACTGTTTGCCTGCCTGTCGTCTACGCACTGTTTGCCTGCCTGTCGTCTACGCACTGTTTGCCTGCCTGTCGTCTACGCACTAACTGTATGTCTTTCAGGTTCTATGTGCAAATGTAAGACCTGTATTTTAAAATCTGCATAGCTTACAATACTAATGTTCTTCTGCCAAACAGTGGGGTTATTGCTCCAACACCGTTGTGTATGCTTACACAAGACCGGACCGACCTGAGCATTGTGTTGTCTTCTGGGATACAAAAAACAATGAGAAATTTGTAAAATATGTGAAAAGCTTGATGTCCGTCACGACGTGTGGGGATTTCTGTATTTTGGCAACCAAAGCAGATGAGAACCACCCACAGGTTTGTTTTTACATTATATATATATATATATATATATATATATATATATATATATATATATGCCATGAGTGTTACCCTGTATCATTGTTGAATGACATGTTGAATAGCTTTCTTTGTTAGGTGTGCAGTGAACCTGTGCTGTACAGGATACATGATATTCCAGAAGTACCCATATTCATTGATTTAATGCAATGTTTATACTGTATATTTACACTCCTGTACCGTGTACATGACTTCATTTAGCTCCAATTCTTATATGCAGTACAAGGTTTTATCTTTATAACTACATTTATACTCTGGAGGAGAAATCCAGGTTGTGCAAAATTACATTTATGAAACAACACACAGAGTATTACTTTGAATCAAGTGAAGGAAATATTCTATAGTTGGTATATAAAGAATAGATTGTTCAAGCTAGTTCTCTATCGACAGCAAAAGCAGCAATGCCACCACAAATGTAAGTAGCTTGTTTGTGCAAAACAATACTTTTCCAGCCCTGCATTGCAATGTAACGTGTGAACAATATTATATATATTTTGGAAAATGCTGAGATTTACTTTAATGAGCAAAGAAGAATGATGTCCAGTAACAACGGTGGCCACGGATATTATTTCTGGTGCAATAATTATTTTTGTTAAAACACTAGACTTTTTACAAATACAAAATGTGTAGTAGTATGTGTAATAATTGCACATTCCGATAAGTGTTATACTAGTGTGTGAACATTAGAAGGTGAGCTACTCTGTATGATGTCACCATCCATGTGCTGGATGCTCTACACAGTTATATAAAATACAGGCCTTTGCTATCGGCGCTAACAATAATATGCTGCTAATCTGGGCGTATCTAGCGCATAACAGCATAGGGATTTTGTTCATGTTCTGATCAAAACATTTAAGCTTGCAGCCCTTCATCAGGGGATCCCAATTCTCTGCAAGTCCTACACTAGCACATTTGCCCAACACACTATTACATTATAGCATACTGCACCCACATTCAGGTACAGAGAGTAACATCTAGGCCAGGGCTGGCTTGTGAGCCACACCCAACACCACTGCACCCAACATACCACATAGCCTTCATTGGAAGCATCCATTAGGCAAAATCTAGAATTGTTATTTGCTAAATACACCCATATTTGCAGTATATTATTGTTGGCGCTGATGACAAGTCTTTCTGTTTTGTACACATATATGGCATTAATACTGCCACAAAGCTGGTACCAGGTACAATCGGGGTAAAACTGAGAGCGCACAGTGCTCCAAGCATGACATACAGGAATACTGCAGCCAGTGCAATTATTGTCATATTTATGCAATCATGAAGGCATTGGCATGTTACAATAGCCATATTTGCCATGTAATGTATAGGTGTTCTGATGAGTGGTATAGAGAGAATGCTGTATACAGGGCACAGCTTTATCCTGAGCTTGTGTCAGTATAGCTGGATGCTCTGTGTGTTTTCATACTGTCCTTAATCTTCCCTACAGGACGACAATGAAGCAGAAACTAACAGAGCTAAGGTAATATCCCTACATTTTATATGCTGTATGTATGAATTCTGATACCGCTATAGTATGGGGGCACTAAAATGAATACAAGATCCTGCATTTTGTAATTTGTACACAGCTAGTGCACGCCTAGGAATTAGTAACATAGAATTTGACGGCAGATAAGAACCACTTGCCCCATCTAGTCTGCCCCATTTTTAGACATATTGTTACCTCAACCCTTATTGATCCTTACCTTCTTCTGAAGGATATCCTTAGCTTAAATATGTATTCACGTAGCTCTCTCTCATCCCTAATGTTTTATTGACATTTGTAGGAGTGATGGAACTGTGAAAGCAAGCTGCATGGCTTTTATTTGTTTATTTTCAATTATTTCATATTGCTTTACTTACTCTCATGGCTGGCCATACATCTACGGCCCAATTCCTCGCTCTGCCGATGCCGTTCGTCGATCCGTCAGGGAAATCGAGGAAATTAAGGGCCTCATTTATCAACGAGTGACATTCTTATTATCACTCGTTACTCATCTTACATGGTGCTCCAGCCAATCAGCTCCTAACTTTTATTTTTCACACATGACAGAAAGGAGCTGATTGGTCGGGAAAGGAGCTGATTGGTCGGAGCACAATTTAAGATTAGTAACGAGCGATTACAAGAATATGAATGAGGCCCTAAATATGTAAAAAATTCCCAGACTTTCATATTCCGGACATTTTCTGGTCTGAATCAAGACTGTCCAACATGTTGGATTTCTCCGGTCCCCCGCCTTTGGCAGAACAGGGGATTGTCCCGATGCAGCCTAGATGTGCGGGCCCCATTATAATTCAGTTACGGAGAGTTCAGTTTGTTTAATTATCATTCCTTGTTCCAGCACTAAAAGATTCACTGCAAACTGGATCTAATGGAGCTGCTTCTGTTAGATCCCACATATCTGGATGTCATTGCACCAGCAGAAAGGATAGGCTACATGCAGATTGGGCTGCTCTTACTATACTCAAACCAGGAAGCACCAGGAACCCCGGCCTGTCATTGATAGCTGGCACTTGTGAGGGCCACACATAACCAAGAGTTTTTTTTCCTCCTGGGGAGTAAGATGAAGCAGATGACCATGGGGGAGAGTACAGAAACTGACATGTTATACACTGCAGCCCTGTCTCTGCTGTGCGGCTGAGGCTCCAGCTTGCACGGAGTGGGCCTTCCTCTCTTGCACCTTACACACAGTGCAGTCTGTGCTTATAGAGCGGTAAGCATATTGTCCATTACTCAGATGCATTCCTCACTGCTGTTTGGGCCCATTACCCTGAATTGCATGAGGTAGGTGTTCATGTTTATTAACATTTATTTATAGAGCGCCAGCATTTTCCGTTGTGCTGTACAATTGGGGTTTGCAGTGTGTAGAAAATCACGGTAACCTGCTTTGGTGCATCAAGTCCTAATCTTACTCTGCTCTTCATGGTTCTCCTAAGAACTTCTGTCTTAAGGCTATAGCAGCTTACTTAAATCTGGTCTGATCTATAATGGAACATACTAGTGTTAAAGGTGACCCAAATATACATTTATTGTGAGTATATGGGCGTGATGCTGAGTCCGACGCAATGCCCATATGGAAACAAGCGGTCGATGCTTTTACTACTGCGTGTGCTTCTCAGTGATAAAGCGCATATGTCCATATTATCTATGCACAGGGACGCAGTACAGATTTGGAAGCACGGATTGAGAATTTAGGTGGGAGGTAACAGAGGGGTAGGAAAACAGACACACGCTAATGTTGCATCTTATGGGAGTGTTTTAGGTGTGTCGCGGAAAGCGACTGTGTACAGAGACGCGCTACTGCTCAAATAGGAGGCCATACTAAGGTGAAAAAACTGCACCTACCATAGCAATAGTGCAAGTATTCAATAGTGCGTTTGATGGTACGCCAATGGTGTGTCACTCTAAAGACGCACTGGATGGTAACAGGACGTCTATAGATGCTGCAAGTGGGCTCAGTCCATGCACATTTGGACACACGCTTTTTACACAGGCTAAGAAATTTGTACCAACATTAGCATAAAGACGCAGATGCTTCTGCAGCAAAAGTGGCAATTGCAGCTGCATTTGCGTCTGACTCAAAATCAGGCTCTATAACTCACCCCCACTACATTTTTCCATTTTTAATTCTTCCTTCACTCATTGTTTCCTCCTGGGGTTCACTGGCTGAGTCCTGGCTCTCCTGGGGTCCACTGGCTCTCCTGGGGTCCACTGGCTGAGTCCTGGCTCTCCTGGGGTCCACTGGCTGAGTCCTGGCTCTCCTGGGGTCCACTGGCTGAGTCCTGGCTCTCCTGGGGTCCACTGGCTGTGTCCTGGCTCTCCTGGGGTCCACTGGCTGTGTCCTGGCTCTCCTGGGGTCCACTGGCTGTGTCCTGGCTCTCCTGGGGTCCACTGGCGGAGTCCTGGCTCTCCTGGGGTCCACTGGCGGAGTCCTGGCTCTCCTGGGGTCCACTGGCGGAGTCCTGGCTCTCCTGGGGTCCACTGGCGGAGTCCTGGCTCTCCTGGGGTCCACTGGCGGAGTCCTGGCGATGTTTGCGCAGTTGAGCAATTATTTACTACTGCACATGCGTTAAATATTCTGAAAAGCCCAACAGCGCATGCGTTACCCTGAGTGTACGCACTGATGAGCTGTCTGCGTACGGAGCCGCTGGTATCGGAAATGGCGAGGCACCATGGGCGTTACTAGTATGCTTCCTGGGAGGTGGCCTGAAGTGAATGCAAAAAAAAAGGGAGTGTTGAGGTCGCGTCAGAGAAAGCAGCTGCATTCTCAGGAGCAGAGCAAGTGTCGATGGTGCGTCGATGGTGGATTGTCCAGAACCATCGGCAGTCTTACAGCGTGCACGGACAGTGAAAGTGTCAGGGCTTGCACATGGTAGTTACACAAGGGGAAGGCTGAAACTGGCATTTGCATATGAGCGCTGCCACAACTCTTCAAACAATGCACCAGCGGCTACAACTGTGTCCGCCTATTAATCAGGCCCATAATATCCCATGTTGGCTATTGCAATTCCCTCCTCACTGGTCTTCCCCTGACTGGACTTTTATACCTACAATCTGTGCATAGCTAGACTTGCAATACATCTGTCTACTGCTACAGTGCTCTGGACCTGATTCAGACCTGCTCGCTAGCAAGTGCTCGCTTGTTGCTGGCGATGTTCGCTAATGTGTGCATGTGTATAGTTCGCAGTGTGCGTGTGCAAACTAGTACGAGCGATCAGGATGCGCTCGCTTGCCCTGCAAAGACAGCCCAGTGGAATGAGTGACAGGAGAGTCCATTTGTGGGTGGTAACTGGGGCAGGGCTGTAGTAACGGAGGAGTGGATTTGCGGACACAGGCGTGCCAGAGTGTTTCAATGCCGTTTCAGAGGCGTGCATAATTAACAGGCAGCGTCACTTTTACACTGAAGTGCTTGCGGTAGGGTACAGTCAACCGCAAGCGCTGCGGTCAGATTCGATGGAAGCCGATGTACCGATGGTTGTAGATACTTCCTGGAGATGACGTACGCTAGTGGGTGGCTAAAGACAGGCTGGTGGGCATTTGTAAACACAAACTGATTGCTCGCCAAGATATAGTGGGCGTGCTAATGCCTTGCCGAGCGATTGCCTGCCTTGACGTCACTTAGCTGAATTTCCATACGCTGGGAGCGAGCGGTCTCATCTAGCGAGCGGGTCTGAATCAGGCCCTCTGTTTGTCCCTATATTGGATTCCTGTGCCTTACAGAATCCTAAATACAACACTTCTACCATTGTGCCAAGAGTCATCTCTTCATTTGTCTAAATATATCTGCCTGCTTGACCCCCCCGCTCTGCACAAGATCTGTGTCTCTTATCTATAATTTTTACCTGCTCCCATTCCTGATTGCAGGGCTTTTACCTGGCTTTTTTAACCTGCCTAGGGTATTATACCTGACTAACATCCCTCATTTCTATTGTAACCGATTACCACCATATTTAAACTCTGGGGTATATTTACTAAAGTGCAGGGTTTTTTTTGTTTTCAGACGTTGTTGCTCATAGCAACCAATCAGATTCTAGCTATTATCCTCTTGAAGGTGCTAGATAAATAAATAGAATCAAATTGGTTGCTATGGGAAATATCTTCATTCCTAAAAAACCTGCATTTTAGTATTTAGGCCTTTCTGACTTCTAGATCAACAGTGCTGTGCGATTGGATCACATTTTACCCATGCGAGCACTCATCGTCATGTATAAAGCAGCTGCCCTATAGACATACTTGCCGACTTTTAAATTCTCCTCCCCTGGAGAAGCCTGTGGAGGAGAAGCAGATGGGCGGAGTGGTGGATATTTAAAATAGAATCATAGAATTGCATCATTAGGCCCCGCCCCCAACGCACGGCCCCACCAATCTCTGTTAATATTCTTCCCATTCTGCCCACTTCACTAGGAAGTGGGCAGAATGCGGGAGAAGTGCCTACCCTTCCGGGGGGTGTGGCAGGTATCCGAAAAATCGGGAGCTTCCCGCGACTTCCGGGAGGGTGGACAAGTGTGTCTATAGATAGTAAGCCTGTGAGCAGGTTCCTCCTACAACTCGCTCTCTTAATACTATGGCCTCCATTTATTAACGAGTTTTATCACCAAAACGAGTGATAAATGTCACTGTGTATGATAATGGTGCTCCAGCCAATCAGCTCCCAACTGTCATATTTCTAACAGTTGACAGTTGGGAGCTGATTGGCTGGAGCACCATTTATCATACACAGTGACAGTTATCACTCGTTTTGGTGATAAAACTCGTTACTAAATGATGCCCTTAGTCTTGTTGTATTTCTTCCCAGTTCTAAATAAGATTGGAATATAATTGTGTTCTATAAATAAGTGTTACTAATACTAAAGCTCTTTAGGCTTAATTGTGTTCTTCACCTGTTTAATCTGATTTATTTTATTTCTGGACATTGGGCCTGATTCAGATTAGTACAGAAACCCGATGGCCGTAGCCTGACATACTGCGGCGTTCAGGGGGGCAGTAACTGGGACCATTCTACTAAACGGGGGCATGGCCAGGCCAGGGTCTGCGTCTTCCGATTCAGACTTCCCGGCTTCGGCCACAGAGCTGCAAGGGGCAATCTGAGTAACCTCAGGGTTACCCAGATTGCCGATGGTAATGCAGAAGATCTGATGATGCTGCATCTTAGGACGCAGCACTTAGATCTGCGATCTGCTATGCGGTCAGGAGATATATATATATATCAGACGCACCCTTCTGTATTAGTATGAGTTGTACGGTATTGCACAGCTGCTTTTTGCTTTTTAGGTAAGTCCTGCTAACTACATATACACAGTAATGTGATATTTACACAATTAATAATAATGGTGAAGTTTAACATTTTGTTTTAATGTGGAAGAGTAATATATTCTCGGTTATTCTAATCTGCATACATTCCTTTGTACCACTATTGCCCTCTAACATGAGCTAATCCTGTGTCAATAAATTGTAATTAACCACTTAACTGGTGATTTTTTTTTTAATGAAAAATTTATGTTTTTTGTTTTATTTAAGTTTATTAGCAAATCTGCATATTTGTTAATAAAGGTATACTGATTCAGGTTTAAATGGCTATGTACGTATTTTAATAATAAAACAAAATCTATAGTTTGGGTACTTTTTTTTAAAAATAATTTTATACAGTAAAAAAAAAAAAATGACTTTGCAATGTCCCGAGTTACAAGTAGGCCAGAATCCATTGGCATTCTGAATGCAAATGTATTGCTAAGAGAATACTAATGCCACTACACGCACGTCCTAATGCGTATTCATCGCACCGCCCCACTTTTTCTGTACGTGAGATGAGCTGTCATTATTATGACTGAAGCGTGCACCTAACCCATGCCAAGTGCAGGAGATCCGTCTGAATTTGGCATCTAGAATGCATGCACATGACTCAGAATAGTAAGTAACTCTGGCTCCACGACACACCCCAATACACCCGCGAGACTGTAGCCTGTATTTCATTGATGCAGCACATTTAGCGTCGGCAGAGGAACGCCGGAGATCCGTTTGCAAATATGCATATACAGCCCGGGATGCGTGCGCAGTAAGCAGAAAATTGCTATATGCAGCCGCGTACAGTGTTGCATGTGACTAAAAATCAGATCCAGTGTGGAGAAGCCTTAAGCTGGGTACACACTGGAGAGATATCGGCCCGATATGTTGTTTTCGGCCGAATCGGAACAAAATATCAGCTGGATTGCTCAGTGTGTACGCCCAATCTGTATGCTCCCGCGGTCGTCACCAAAATCTTTTGGTCGCCCGTGCTGCACGGCCAACCGGACAATATCGCATGTGGCGACTGGCAAGGTAATGAAGAACGGAACGAGGGAGTGTTCCGTCCTTCATTACATCGTTCTGATGTGTACCGCAGATAAGATATGTTGGGCCGTAGCTTTACAGTCTATCTCTGTATCTTTGTTTTTACTTACTGTACTTTTATTCTCTTTGTTCCTAGTATGTGCTGGTTTTGTGCAATTCCATTGGAACCCCATTGGATTCTAAATACATAGACCTGGGTAAGGTACCAACATGTAATTTAAAGGGGATATCCCACTCCAGGTTTATCTGATTTTCTATTAACATGCTCTCGACAACCTTTGTTATATACTCCCCCTACCTTCCTTCCTAATTGGTTGTCAGCACCAGGTGACTGCTTGATCTTGGGAATGGTTAGTTAAAGGCCCCCATACATCAGCAATTGATTGCAGCAATCATGCAATTTGCAATCGATTGTGTATAAAAATCTTTCCCTTTTTCAATCGATTGCAGAATTGCCACAATCGATTGAAAAAGGGAAAGATTATTATACACAATCGATTGCAAATTGCACAATTGCTGATATATGGATGCCTTTAACTGGAAGTCCAACATATTTGCAGAAAGATGTCCCAACTTTACTCATTCAGAACTAAATGTGAAGGGTTTTCTTTTTTTAAAACAAAATTGGTGTAACCATTTCTATTTCAGTTAGATTGTTTACACTTATAAATTATGTTACCGTATTTGCAGCACCGCTAATCATAACGTAATGCAAAACAATGCTCCAACTACTACTAATACATTACAAACCAGAAACATATATACTTTTAAAGTTTATTGAAAAATATTTGCAATGGTGTCTCTTGCTTGCTGTTGAATTGATGACGATGGGCAAATATAGTAACAGGAGCTTCACATTAATAGTCTGTGGCTCTCTGATGACTCTATTCCCTCCTCACATCCTGTCACTGCCCCTGTCACATGCAGCCCTGTCCTCACTAACACATCACTAATCTCCTGATATACTTTGTGCTGCTGGGGACCCTGCTCCTTCTACTTTATAACTCTCAGGGTTATATTTACTAAAGTGTGGGTTTTTAGAAATGGAGATGTTGCCCATAGCATCCAATCAGATTTTAGCTATTATCTTCTAGAAGGTACTAGATGAATGTTAAATAAAAGCTGCCTGGTTGCTATGGACAACATCTCCAATTCTAAAAACCCGCAATTTAGTAAATATACCCCTCAGTCTGTGGCTTCCTGCTGCCTCCATTCCCCTTCTCACATCATGTCACTGCCTCGGTCACATGCTGCCCTGTCCTCACTAACACATGAATCATCTCCTGATATACTCTGTGCTGCTGGGTATCCTGCTCCTTCCACTATATACAGTCAGGTCCATAAATATTGGGACATTGACAGAATTTTGAGATTTTGGCCTCTATTCACCACCACAATGGTTTTGAAATGAAACAAACAAGATGTGCTTTAACTGCAGACTTTCAGATTTAATTTGAGGGTAATTACATCCAAATCGGGTGAACGGTGTAGGAATTACAACGGTTTCAATATGTGCCTCCCACTTTTTAAGGGGCCAAAAGTAATGGGACTATCAACTCAAAAGCTATTTCATGGACAGGTGTGGGCTATTCCCTCGTTATTTCATTATCAATTAAGCAGGTAAAAGGTCTGGAGTTGATTCTAGGTGTGACATTTGCATTTGGAATCAGTTGCTGTCAACTCTCAACATAAGATCCAAAGAGCTGTCACGATCAGTGAAGCAAGCCATCATTAGGCTGGAAAATCAAAACAAACCCATCAGAGAGATAGCAAAAACATTAGGTGTGGCCAAATCAACTGTTTGGAACATTCTTAAAAAGAAAGAACGCACAAGAGAGCTCAGCAACACCAAAAGACCCGGAAGACCACGGAATACAACTGTGATGGATGACAAAATAATTATTTCCCTGGTGAAGAAAAACCCCTTCACAAGAGTTGGCCAAATCAAGAACACTCTCCAGGAGGTAGATGTATATGTGTCAAAGTCAACAATCAAGAGAAGACTTCACAAGAGTGAATATAGAGGGTTCACCACAAGATGCAAACCATTGGTGAGCCACAAAAACAGGAAGACCAGATTAGAGTTTGCCAAAAACATCTAAAAAAGCCATTACAGTTCTGGAACAACATCCTATGGACAGATGAGACAAAGATCAACTTGAACCAGAGTGATGGGAAGAGAAGAGAAGGAAAGGAACTGCTCATGATCCAAAACATACCACCTCATCAGTGAAGCATGGTGGTGGTAGTGTCATGGCGTGGGCATGTATGGCTGCCAATGGAACGATGTGACTGCTGACAAAAGCAGCAGAATGAATTCTGAAGTGTTTCGGGCAATATTATATGCTCATATTCAGTCAAATGCTTCAGAACTCATTGGACGGCGCTTCACAGTGCAGATGGACAATGACCCGAAGCATACTGCAAAAGCAACCAAAGAGTTTTTTTAAGGCTAAAAAGTGGAATGTTATGCAATGGCCAAGTCAATCCCCTGACCTGAATCCGATTGAGCATGCATTTCACTTGATGAAGACAAAACTGAAGGGAAAATGCCCCAAGAACAAGCAGGAACTGAAGACATTTGCAGTAGAGGCCTGGCAGAGCATCACCAGGGATGAAACCCAGCGTCTGGTGATGTCTATGCGTTCCAGACTTCAGGCTGTAATTGCCTGCAAAGGATTTGCAACAAAGTATTAAAAAGTGAAAGTTAGATTTAGGATTGTTTAGTTTGTCCCATTACTTTTGACCCCTTAAAAAGTGGGAGGCATATATAGAAACCGTTGTAATTCCTACACCGTTCACCTGATTTTGGATGTAATTACCCTCAAATTAAATCTGAAAGTCTGCAGTTAAAGCACATCTTGTTTGTTTCATTTCAAAGCCATTGTGGTGGTGAATAGAGGCCAAAATATGAAAATTCTATCAATGTCCCAATATTTATGGACCTGACTGTAACTCTCAGGCTCTGACTTCCTGCTGCCTCCATTCCTTTCCTCACATCAATTCACTGCCCCTGTCACATGCTGCCTTGTCCTCACTAACACATCACTCACCTCCTGATATACTCTGTGCTGCTAGGGACCCTTCTCTTTCTACAAAATAACTCTGTCTGTGGCTTCCTGCTGCCTCTGTTCCTCTCCTGGCATCATGTCAGTAGCCCTGTCCTCCCTTACACAGTTGCAGTACTGGACACCGCTGCTGCTGTGGATATTTCAATGATCTGATTCTAAACCAAGTCCCGTCATAAAGCAAAGGACAATCTAGCCGATTTGTGTCACTGGTGTTCTGTTGTGTTATTAATAAGAGCTGTGAGCATTTAAACAGGATACAGTACTTAATAATAAATACAGCCTACCACACCCCCATCTGGTGAAGATTTGTTTAATCAGCTATATTCTTGTACACCACAACCAGAACATCATAGGCTTGTTTCTGCTTTCGTAGACAGCTCTATGGGGTCAGCGCTGTCCTCTCTACAGCTTCCCGAAGTACATATGGTGGCATGTTAGGACAAGCTTACACCATAGGAAACCATAATATTTGCCTAAAAGACCATTTAGTTTAATTCTGCAAGTTTGTTCTCTGGTGTCTGTTTAACAATGTAGCTTAGTAGACAGGGAGTATAATGGTTTATCATCTGCCAAAAGCATCGCTGTTCATTCCTATGGATCATGGAGTGTGAGGCTGTGGAATGTAAGCTATGTGAGAAGTATAATAATCTGAGAGGTAAGGTGCTAGGTTACAGGGTTACACAATGTCACTCTGTATGGGATCTGCAGGAGCGTACAGCACTGTGTATGATCGGCACTCAGAGACCATCACATAACACTGTATGGGCTACTTCTTGTAGCACAATATTAGCAGTGATAAATCACCGGTTTGGTTTGCAGTAGGTGCTATTTTATTGCATAATGTTCTAAAATAGAAGCAGCCTTATAGAAGTGAGAATATATTCCCTACATCCTTGTGTAGAAAGTAAGCAGCAATATGTACATTCTGGCAGCCAATGGCCTCCTAGTTCCGCTATAACAAATGGACCTTTCATTGCTCCACGGTAAACAGAGCCAAATGTTCAGCGTTTGTCCGTGTTATCCTCCGCCTGTAAAATTCCTCCTTAGCATGGAGGTGCCAGCTCCAGAAGCTCCTCTCCAGACAGGGGGAAAGGAGGCCTTTGTAACACTGCGGAATGCAAACATATCACCGTTTGTTTTCCTCCAGCAAACGCTAAGGATCAATTAATTTCCCAGGTTATAAACACTATAAATCAGGGTTGACCCTCACGGAGAAAACAGTGTATCTTTAGAGCCCCACTATTATTACCTTTCTATTTATTTTATAGGGAGAGCTAAAAATTCACTACATTTTGTATCCTGCCCTGACCAGGAGGCACTTACTGTGGTGAAGGTCACATTGGGGGCATATTTATGTGCAAAACGGCCATAACGCTATCAAGGAAGCACGGACATTGAAGGGTGACACTGTCCCTCATTACGCAGGCTTGTGGATTGTTGCATTAATGACTATTGCAGTAAAACACATTAAAGTGCTGCCTAGTAACACTTGCGAAAGCAACCACCAACCTAACTAATAGGTTTCCTTCCTTCACTAATGCTGCTTGTCGCAGATCCATATTCCTGAAAGTGACCACATTTGTGATTTTATCACTAGTTATATGGTGTTGGTGGGAAAATAAATATATTGAGACACCTGTGAGATATCATTTATAAACCATTTAACATGTAACAAGTGTAAGAGAGTCTCAAATCCAAAATCGATTAATACAGTGGTTCCCAAACTTGGTCCTCGGAACAGTTCATGTTTTCCAGATCTCCTCACAGAATCACAAGTGAAATGATTAGCTCCACCTGTGAATCTTTTATAATGTCAATGGGTAATGAATACACCTGCGCACCTGCTAGGTGACCTGGAAAACTTGCGCTGTGCGTGGTCCTGAGGATCGAGTTTGAGAACCACTGGGTTAATAAAATGGCAGTATGCACATGTTATTCCAGTAGCTGATAGCTTCTGCTATTTGATTCATATTATCTAATAAACGTTAGCCAAGGTTTCCCAAAGAAACAACAGATAATCTAAATCACAGGTTCTCAAACTCGGTCATCAGGACCTCAGACAGTGCATGTTTTTCAGGTCTCCTCACAGATTCACAAGTGAAATAATTAGCTCCACTTGTGGATATTTTAAAATGTGTCAGTGAGTAATGAATACACCTGTGCACCTGCTGGGTTAAGGCCCCAATACACCAGTGATGGATTGCAGCGTTCCTTCCATTCAGAGATGCCGGCTTGCAGTATCGGTGAAATCCAACATGTTGGAGATCACTGATTCACCGATCGCGATCAAAATCTGATCGTGATTAGCAAATCAGTGAAATTTAACATGGAGAATTTCACTGATTGTCTGACGGATCACGGAACATCGATGGCTGCCGGTCGGCATTCCTGATCCGATCACAGGATGGCGCAATCCGTCGTTAGGTGTATGGAGGACCTTTACCTGGAAAACGTGACCTGTGACCGTTTGAGAACCACTGATTAAAATAAAAACTTTGCTAGTTATATCATAGAGGCAGATGAACTTAAATACATTTTAATATCAGTAATACAACTTTTGTGAATTCATAGACGGATTTTTTAAAATTGTACATATTACCTCGAATCTTTAAAATGCAACATTTAATACATAGGTCTCTGTCTGTCATGTTACAACTGCATATTTATAGGAATAATAAGAAATCGGCCATACAGGACTCTCATGGTATTTTGCTGCAACTTGAATGAGATGGTCACCGTGTACGAAGCTATAAGACTCTAGAAATGTTAAGTGGAAGAGCGCATATTCTTGGCTTAGCCAATGCTCAGACTACGGGCCTGATTCATTATGGACCGCAACAGCGCACGGAGATCGGCCGATGCTACGTACTGCGCATACGTATGTACCACAGTGCGCATGCATGAGATAGCATTGCGATCACTTACGCAGATAAGCCATCGCAGATCGAGGGACGTAATATCAGCGTTTGGGGGTGGTGGCGGGGGGAGTGGGTGTAGAAACACAAGCGTGCCAGTCCATTTGATTGCCGTTACTTGGGCGTGCATAAATTAGCCACTGCGACGGCATACGCAGCTTGAGTACTCACTGCTTGAGAAGACAGTTGCAATTTCTGAGTAAGGTCAGACCTGTTGTAATTGTGCGTGAGGGGCCGACGTTACTCGATGGTACCGATGTATACGCAGGTCTGTGAGGCCTTACGGGTGTGTGAAAGCGGTAGTGGGTATCTCTATGCTGGCTTTGCAAACATTAGCATATTTTCGCAGCACATCAGCGTGCGAAATTCGCAGTTGCGATCGCAATAGCAATCCGCAGTGAATCAGGCCATATAGGGTGACGGTAAATTTACTAGCAGCCGACAACCACACAATGAATACTTCCAGTATTGGCGACCAGGCTGTTATCTCCCCTTTAGAATGTAAGCTCTCACGAGCAGGGCCCTCTGCCCTCATGTGCTTCTCCTTATACTTTCTTCTACTCCTTACTCCCCACAAGGGCAGCGGACACTTGATAGCTGACGCCCTGCTGCTTATATTGAGTGTTATAATCGCTGATGCAGCAATGTGTATAAAGCATGTCCTTGTCCTGCATTGTTTTGTACTGTAAGTCACTGGTTTCTTGTTCACTTGTTTATGTACTTTGTAAGGCGCTGCAGAACACTTGTGGCTCCATATAAATAAATGATAATAATAATAACGTATTCCTCTTTCGGCAGTACCCTTGTTTGTCACCATGACCAAAACACATGTTGTAGCAGCATCCAAGGAAACCCTTTATGTCTGGCAGTATCGGGTGGCAAAGAAGCTGACGGCAATGGAGATTAATCAGTTGCTACGGACCAGAAAAGAGGGGCGAGAACGGTAAGCGTTTGTAACATTTAGATGTACGGAGAAATGCAGGATGTCAATAACATAATATATTGGATAGTTTAATCCCTGCCGTTTGTGTATTGCAGGATGTTTCACATTGATGAAGCACCATCCGGAGCTGGGGATGGGCTTCTGGATTACAGTAAAGTGGTGGCAGTAAGTGAATTTGATATTCGATGATACAAAAGCTTGGAAATAACCGAAACAACCAATCATAATGCACAGATTCATCACATGCTCTCAGATGTCAGTAACTCCTCCTTCCCCAGGCAACTCTTGCCATTGTGTTGTATATTAGTGTCAGGAAGGCATTATGTTTTTTTATGTAACAAGGATTACTAGGATTGAATATTTTACGTCTGGGCCAAAAAAGTCTCCCAAAAAGTTCACATTACCTTTAGACTCGTTAGGCTGAAAGGTTCAGGAAGGGTTACTTCCACCAGCCCCCTGATCCTTTCAGCCTAATGAGTCTGATACTGAGAGGTAGTGACTGGTAGCACTATCCAAATGTCTGTCACCCTGCATCACTGCCTTCATTTTATCTCTTCTGTTCCACACAATCACTAAAGAATGTACAGAGGCATTTTAAGACTGGATGGGGCCTGTGGACCAGATTCAGAGCTGAACGCTCTGACCAGAGCGCTCGCTCTGAATCAGGACCCTCCTCCCTCAACTTGGAGCGGCCTCATGGACGCTCGCATAGCTGTGGGTTACCACCCACAGCTATAGCGAGCGTCTATGATGATGGTCGCGACGGTCAAGACCATCGCGACCATCGGGCTTGCGACGAGACCCTGCGGTAGGGTCTCTCCGCCGCAAGCCCTGGAGTGATTTTGGCTCGATCAGAGCCAAAATCACTCCCACTGACATCACTACTGATGTCAGTGGGGCCGGCCCCAGACGGTAGGGGTTCCCATGGGAACGCCTCCGTCTGGCAGCCACGCCCCCAGCACGCCCACCAAAGGGGGCGTGCTGTCACTCAACATCGACAGCACGCCCCCTTTGGTGCGAGACCCATAACGACGGCTTGGCCGTCGTTATTCGGGTCTCGCGCATGCGCATGACGGAGCTCCCTCCGTCGTGCGCATGCGCATTCGGGCACCATCGACCCGCTTGCGAGCGTCCTGCGCTCGCGAGCGGGTCTGTATCAGCCCCTGTGTGCACATATCCATCCACCTTCTGCAGGAAAAAATTTCTACGGCGCATGGGTCATAGTAGCAGAAAATGTCTTATAGCCATGCACATATTTCCTTCATTATCTTTTGAAATATGCTGCTGGTGCCATATATATTGTTTTTACCTCAGATAATGCTGGAAATATGCCGCCCGTGCCATATATATGGTTATTACCTCAGATAATGCTGGAAATATGCTGCTGGTGCCATATGTATGGTTATTACCTCAGATAATGCTGGAAATATGCTGCTGGTGCCATATATATTGTTATTACCTCAGATAATGCTGGAAATATGCTGCTGGTGCCATATGTATGGTTATTACCACAGATCATGCTGGAAATATGCTGCTTGCGGCCAGTAGGACGAGCAGAAGGTGAGTAAAGAGGGGGAACCATTACCAGGACTGGGCAGAGTTGGCACCTGCATCACTGCAATTCTGGAAGACCAGCCCTTTCTAGCCAGTCTGGGTCTTTATTCCCCCCCCCCCCCCTCCCCTCTTCCCCATTACATTAACACTGCTCAGTGTAAGATTTGATGAAAAAGAAGAGATGGGAGAGGGGTAGAAAAATCTATGCCCCTCCCTCCAATAGAAGCATCCAGACAATATATTGAAAATCTCTGGGGCTCTTCAGCCTTTCTGGGCAGCGGGAACTTGGTAGTAGGTCATTGGAACCTCACCGGTGGCCACTATGACATCTGTGGTTTATAGCTAAACAATATAACATAACCCAGGAGCTTTCCTAATTACATCCTATATAGTATTTTATCTCTCGCAAGTAAAACTTGATGTGTAGGGGAATAAAATCTGCACAATGGAAATGGTAACATGGATCATTATTCATAAACTTCCCTAATATCTTGTGTTTCATTCTTCCGATTACCTTTGTCTTACACTGTGAATGGCTTAGCTAGCCTAATAATGGTCATGTCTCCATCCTTTACTATTATTTACATTCTCTTCAGTAGTTTGGCGTCTTGCCTATAAATGTTGTGTTTCCATTTCAGGCAACAAGAGATCCCATCTGCTGCATAACGGCATCTGATAAAGTCCTGATTGTGGTACGTCTTGCTCAGTTTCTCTTATAACGGTCTAATCTCATACCTATGAAGAAAAGTAGACCCATAATTGTGTGATATAATGTAACACTGTCTGCTTTACATTTCTGCCATGCTATTGGCCGCCTCTTAAGTTGGATTAATACATGTTGATCAACCTCTATTTTGTCCTTGTTCCTCATTTTCTTGTAATACGATCACTCTCCTAAAGATGACTGAGAGCTTATGTGGTCTAGGGCTGCAGCAGTGGTGGTGCCACAATCTATATTGGACACCTGAATACCTGTCCTCTATGTAACTAATTAGACCAGCGTTGGATAACTTTATCACATAGCTTCTAGATATGTGTTTTCCAGATTATCATAACACTGAGTGCATCTCAGATGCCCCAGGCATTCTCGTGATGGAATGAGGCATTTATATGTAGGTGTTTGTATCATTATCTATCTTATAGTTGTCTTGTTTATTCTTTCAACAGGCGCGGGAGTCTGGAGCGGTACAGAGATACACTCTCCCAAACGTGGTTTTAGTGCAGGAGTATGGGCTGAGATGCCGGGCCCATCAGATGAGCATGAACTGCAATTCCAGGTGGGTGTGCTACGGTTACTCAGCAGGCTGCCGTCTGATATATCTCCCATACATTCCAGCATTAACACAGTGATACAGGCTACATAGACAAGCGGGCCATAATTAAAAGTTCCTCTATTCAGAGCCGTCTGTACAGTAGCTGGATCTAAAGACCGGATTGTCACCAAATTCAGTAGGGACCCTAATTAGGACATGGGAAGCAGGTCCATGAAGAATGAAAATGGGCAGACAAATGTTTTGCATATCAAAATTAATCGGCGCAGTCCCGATCGCATTGCAACAGATGCATTTTCGGCAAAAAAGACTCCCAACGCTAACAGAGTAACACGGGACCTGGCGGCTCACTCACGCCAGGCAAGTCGCGCTGCATGGTGTATTGAGGCTAGATGTAGGCGGATAAGATCTGGCTAAACGAAGAAACGTATGATGTGAGTCTGTACTGATACATACTGTACCTTCTCCAGCCGCCTGGCTATCATAGATATTTCTGGAGTAGTCACATTTCTGGATTTGGAAGCCAGACACACGGACGATGCAGGCCAGCGAATCGTTAGCGAGCAGCTTAAGTTTGAACGCAAGGATGTTTGGGACATGAAATGGGCTAACGACAACCCAGACTTGCTAGCATTGATGGAGAAGACTAGGATGTATGTGTTCAGGAACATGGATCCAGAGGTAAATATTTACACACATTTATAATGAACAGCCACAATAAACAGTTACTGCAAAATTCTTTATTAAAGTTTACATGTTGCATGTACAAAGTAGAGGTAGCCATCATCACTGAGGTAAAAAGTGCCTCGTGTCTCATTGAAGTTTCTCCATCCTACTGAAACCGGCTCTGACCACAATATGACTGCTCCCACTCTGTCTAGCTGGGTGACAATTACACTTTGCATATAAACTATTCCATACGTATTGGAAGCAGAGTAATATCCAAACTGCTGAATTTGTGTATTTAATTATTAAGTCCTTATAGCTGAGGGGTACTGATAGTCTGTGTATGATTACAGGCTAAATAAATATGGATAAACTAATTTCCTTAGAAATACAAATCAACTAGCGTAAACAAATTAACTGTTTTTATTCCTGTTTATATATCGCCACAAATTACTCGGCACTTTACACAGAATATTGTACTATGATTATTATACTTGTTCTTCTTTAACATTACATTATACTCTCTTTGTATCAGGAACCCATTCAAACATCAGGATATATTTGCAATTTTGAAGACTTGGAAATAAAATCTGTTCTTTTGGACGAATTGTTAAAGGTATGTACTGTATGCTGTTTCCGCATTCCACGCGTTTCACTTCTGATTATTAAAAGCATCAAGAGTTTATTTTGTCTTAAATGGACATAATGTTCTGTATGCATAATACGTTTTCCTTCTTCAGCCATGGCGGACATTGGAACACTGGGGTATAGCAAGGGTACAAGGGCCCTACGTTATTTTTAACATAAGCACTTCAACACAGCGTCCTCCCCTACTATACCTGATTGGCTGTCTCATACTTACTTCCGTTTTTTCTAATGCCTTATTCAGCCATGGTCTTGCTGGGGCTACTGACTGGGTCTATTTAATCCCTCAGCGGCATCTAAGGATGTCAGAAGTGGACTATTGAGATGCCATGACCGACACCTCTTTTCTGCCAATGGCCCGTCTTCCTATATGGGATCCGCTCTGGGGGGGAATGGTGAATGACTTGGGTATGTGATCGGGATGCTTGAGCATCATACCACCAACTTGTAGAGCTTCTTTCTTTGCTATACGGACAACAGAACCTCCTTCTTGGCATGTTTCCAAGACTGCTAAGCCTACCAAAGATTTACCTCAAACACTCAGAGGTAGAGTCTGAAGCAGCAGCTGCCCAGAGCTAAGGGCTTGATTCAGAGTTGGGAATAGAGTGAGATATCTCTCTCAGCTGTGAACCTGAACAAACCATATTGCAATGCAAGGTGTGTAAATACATCAATTTTTTTACATGTGGGGTAAATACTGGCTGATTTTGCATGTAGCCCACAAATACTGCACAGCTTTATTATTGCTCTACAATTTAGATGTCAGTTTGGAAACATTCCTCCCAAATCTAAATCTCTCTGCACATTTTAAATCTGCCCCACCTGCAGTGCAGCATGGTTTCACCAAGATGATCAGTTGAGAGAGATATCTCTCTGTATTCCCAAGTCTGAATCAAGCCCTAAGTGTTTTCAGCTTGATTCAGATAGCCACTCTCCACTTTTTTTTATTCACCTTTGGCTATTGTAGAATATTAGATAAGGGGGTGTCGGTTGCAGTGGTAGGCAAATAGCCGGAATAGCTGCAAAAGCACAACAAAAAAAGTTCAACGTGTCAGGCAGGGGCACAGCACCCTCGTTCGCCTGTTGACCTGTTGGAGCCAGCGTGGTTAGGGCAATCACCCTGACTATGACAGAGCTCCCCAAGCAGCTGAATGCCAGCAGGGAGCCGAATAGAGATCTCATGTCCTCCACCCCAATATAAAGCAATACAGCACTTCTCTTGTGCAGGGACAAAGGCCTCTGCCCCCTCACTCATTACAGCCAACAAGCTAGTTTTGGTCCAAGGCCTGACACGTTTGGTACAGGTATCTTCCTCCTTAGAACAGAACTTAAACACAGCTTCCACATCCGGGACTCAGAAGCGACAGCTTCCAACTGTCTTACAGTTCCGGAAGGGTCCCGCATTGGAGCTTGTTTCACAAGGAGATGGTGAGTGTCTACATATCTCTGATCTGAAGATGTCCTTGCTTGGTGACGAGGAACTCATGGACACAGATAGTACTTGATTCTGAGTTGCCTTGCTTGGTGAGGAGGACCTCATGGACACACATAGTACTTGATTCTGAGTTGCCTTGCTTGGTGAGGAGGATCTCATGGACACGTATAGTACTTGATTCTGAGTTACTTTGCTTGGTGAGGAGGACCTCATGGACACACACAGTACTTGAGTCGGATGCCAGGTGAATGTTTTTGCGTGAAGTTGTGGAAGCCTGATTTACTACCTTCTGTTAATTGCGAGATTCTGAAAAGCCAATGTGAAAATCTGGGACCTCTGCAAGCGGGAAGCCGGGCCACCTACTGGTTTTACACCAACCGCCGCAACTGTCCTCATAAATAACAGCACCAGCCCCATGCTAGGTGCAGGAGATACATCAGAAACAGACGTCCATTCCCCGCACGCACTACTCAGAAACGCACAGAGCTATAGCTACACACCCATGACACTACCACAAGACAAAGCTCTTGCATGTTTGGCTGAGTCTCAGCCCATTTCATGCAAATCGAGATCCGGCAGAATCTGAATCGATCATAGGTACACAGAATTGCGTAAACTCTCTTCTCTGTGTGCACTGTATGGTGAAAGTCGCTGTTTGCTTCTGTGAGGAGAGATCCATCTGGGCAATTCGTTGTCCAGCTCCCAGACCTGAGGATAAACCATCAGCCTGACTTGGCAGGGGGACAACCTGGGGGCCCCATGGTGGCAGCCTGTCTATTGCACTTCAGGGACGGGTAGTAAATGTACAGGGATTTAAATGCAGTTTAAAAGCAATATGCCATCCAATTTTGCACTATAAAGTTTTGAAGAAAACGGAATAATCCGGTATCACCATATATTGTCTTGGGCCATATGCACAATTATATGATTTATTTTTTTTGTGTGTGTGAAATATAAAATAACCAATTATTTTCCCAAGCAGGATCCTGAACACCCTAACAAGGATTACATCATTAATTTTGAAATCCGATCCCTGCGAGACAGCAGAGCACTGATTGAGAAAGTTGGGATTGAAGACGCATCTCAGTTTATAGAGGACAACCCTCACCCTAGACTCTGGTAATTGGATGTTTTTGAAGAATATATCTTAGCATTGTATACTCTCAAAGTATACGAGTACAAAATGTATGTCCTATGTGTACGACGTATGTATCGGGTATGTCAAATTCGTCTGTTAACTACATACTGAAGAGCTCTAAGAAAATACAGTACATTAACAAGAATTTTTATGTTTTAATGTGTATATTTTCTTTCATGTTTATAAGATAACATAAAGAACTTAGCTAAATAGTACATTTATAGTGCTGTGCTCACATAGGTAGACACATTACTTCCTTTGTAAATCAGCTATCACACTAGCCTGCTATCAGGCTGTTCCATCTTACAGCTTCATGTGTGTCATGTAAGAACTAAAATTAGAGACCTGGTTTCTGGGTATAATGTGGCAAATAATAGGGTTTTTTTCATCTTTAACCATTAATTCATTTCTGTTTTACAAATAAAATTTGTCAGGATATTGACTCCCTAAATTGTTACCACAATGTATACTGGTCCCCTAATTGTATTTTAATCAATCAGTATATGGCTACAAGCAATTGATAAAACCAAAACTTTCCTTCTAAAACAAAATGTCTGACAAAAAACGTAAGGCATTGTACCTGTATCTGGCTGCGACAAAGCAGGGTAAAATAAAATGCCAACATTAAACCAGGCTTTCCTTGATTAAAGTAGACATATTTTGGCTTATTAATATCGTTATAATTAAATATATTTTGTAGTATACAGTACACACTGCTTAATTATATAATTTCGTTTTTTTGTATTTTCCTATGTAAAGTCATTCTAATTAAAGGGGAGCAGTTACTACCATTAAGAAATGGGTTAACACCTTAGGCCCTCATTCAGAGCCGGACGCTATTTGCGCTCGCTCGTTCAGAAAAAAGGGGGTGGCTATTCAAATGAACCGTTCGCTCTTTGCGGTCTGTTCACGCCTCTAGGTCTGAACGAGCGTACAAAACATGCGGTCGTTTTTTGGAAAACTACGCCCCCTGGCCGCTCGCATCCTACGTCATGTCCGCTATTTATTAGATTAATCGAGTACATCGACCAGCGTATGAACTGCTCGCTATTCTTGTGGTTGGTTTTTCCTACCGCAATCTTGCGAGCAGTTCTGACTATAAAATAACCCAGTGACGTGTACAATGACACCTCCATGCTAATTATGCACACCCATAAAACGCCTGTTTCGACCTTTAAGCACGCCTGCGTTCAGATCTCCACTCCCCGTTTTCAAGCACCTTCCCCTGTTACCAGCCACATATGCCTCATCCTGTCACTCAAATTAGCAGGCATTCGCTATTTAGCGAACAAACGATTTTGGGCCGCACTGACTGGTTCGCGCATGCGTATTACAATCCGTACACATGTGCAGTTGTGCAAACATTGCTCGGAACGTACGTGCGGCCGCTTACGAGCGGCTCTGAATCAGGCCCTTAGTCAGCTGATTAGCTACAGGAAACTAAAAACACCCCCAGCAGGTGTATAGCGTGACTCCTCATTCCTCTCGGGTGTCTTTGAGAGCCTTCACAATCTGTTTATGCGTTGTAGGAAAGAGAGCACAAGTGGGATATCCAGCTGTCATGGAGTTTTACAATGAAATTAAGTTAACAGTAGTCACTATTCTATATTCCTTTTAACGCAATGGGACTTACTCATGTTGTATATAAAAGAAAGAGGGTGGGTAAAGTATAATCAACAGTAATCATGCACAGAAATTGTGACAAAAGCAACTGTTTGGAGGATATGTCTACCAAACTGAGCACCAGCAGAAGATGTCACATCCTTACCTGGTGAAGGTATAAAGAGATGGCCAAACTGCTGCCTACTTCTATCATCTGGTGAAGCCTGAGACCTACATGCCCAGGTCGTCGTCTGCGCCAACCTTATAGAATACACCTTTATTACAGCTGGAAAATGTGAATGGGTGGTGTCCCTGACAGGGTCCTACAGGGGGGGACAAAAAGTTGATCTGTGTTCCTAAACACCTTTTGTTATGGAGAGGCAAATTAAACTTGCTCAGACAAGGTCTAGTTTATGGAATCCCTTTTTATCATTAGATGGTTGAGGACAGAGAGAATGAAATATAATTTCCTGATTGATATAAAAAAAGTAAACACTACGTTTGGTAGACAAAGCACTTTTTCCATATATTGTATGCCTTCAAAACAGGCTCCTTACAATGAAGAGCATGTAGGTCTCCCACACAACGGGCAAAATGAGAATTCCAAGTCGACGGGTTGAATCCTCACCTTCAATATCATCAGTTCTCAGATTCTTTGTGCTTGCCCACTGGTTCTGGTTGTTGAGGTAGACATCTTGCAAGGGCTCAAAGGGATCAGACATTTGGGTACTAGATTAGGATCCCAAGGCACCACAAAACACCACAAAAGGCTTGATGCGAGTTTGAAATCTTTGTACTGTTTGAAAAAAATAATTTAATCAGATGCCAATCTGGTATCCAGCAAAACACTGAATGCAGACACCTAAACTTTCATGGTAACGAGAGCAAAAACCTTGTCTAAACCATCCTGATGAAAATCAACAATCTGCGGAATGGTAGTAGAAGTGGGGTCAAATATAAATGTTGTTTTCTGGCTTTATGAAATATAATTATTAATTATATATTATCCTTTATATGCCACTATAAGTGGTCTGCAGCACTTTACAAGCTGCATAGAGAGAAACAGCATGAACAGTGGTGGAGGGTGTTTGGTGAGCTTTCTATTTGGAGAAGCTGACTGGGGTCACAGAGGTTCGGCCATAGACTTCTGGTTCTAAGTCTGTCTTGACGCCGGGTTGTGGTTTGCTTGGTGCTCACCACCTATCTTATTGCAATCAGAGAGTACCTGTGATGTGCTGCCTGCTGCTTCCTGGACTTCTTGCCATGCCAGAGCCGAGATATCTCCCTCCTAGCGACCTGGGCACAGATACTGGCATGGGAGTGGTGGCTGCTCAGTACTTGAATTACTTTGTCAGAATGTCCTTTGGCTCTTACCAATGACCACTCCACTTCATCAGCCTCAAAGACGGAACATTTGGATCGGAATGCAGAATTGATGACTGGTGCAGAAGATCTGACTGGTGTGGCAGAGGACAAGGTTGTTACAGAAGCATTTACTGTATCTGTAGTCTTCGTGGAGCACAATCCTTTCTGGTCATGAGAGTGACACTCCATGATCATAGGCGTCTTTATAATGGGTGCAAGTCGTGCAGTGCACACGGTCACCTGGGTCCAGGGGGGCACACACACCACACACCCATAGTTAATAATGTACTCACTTCTCTGCAGGTTCCGATATGCTGCTCCGCAGCACCGGACCGGCACTGCAGAGCAGCAAAAACTCAATAAGAAAATGGCGGCGGCCATTTTCTCTGTGATCTGTGCATGCGCAGAAAAGATGTCCCTGGGAAAATAGGCGCTGGTGCCATTTTCCCGGCGACCCGTGCATGCGCACTAGATTCTGGCATGAAGCCAGAATCTACAGCGCTCAGTGCGCTGACAGAGAGGAGGGGGCCCAAACAGACTGCACACAGGCCCCCTCCTCTCTTAAAATGCCCCTGCCCATGATCTTTAAGTCTTGGATCCTTCCACCATCTAAAGGATTTTTTTGCAATATATGTAAGTATGGTGACTTGCTGTTGGAGAAATTAGATTGCGATCTCACTGAGTGAGTCGAGTTATATATGCACATGCTACCTTGCCCAATTAATAATTCTTATAGTGGATAAGAACTGGAGAAAAATCTTTGCTTGTACCACTTGCTGAAACTGAAGTTGTGCTCAATGCTGAGTTTGTCAGGACAAAGACACTGGGGGCGATTTCAGACCGGGACACAAAGCAGCGCACTTTCGCTGCCATCAGGGGCAGGGTATACAAATTTCGCGATCGCATGGCAAGGCTTAAGGACGCCCTCTATGTCTTAGAGAGCGATGGCAGAGTGAGCGCACGCCGGTCTAAAGGCGCCCACTTTTCTTTCTTGGCACACGTCATCTCCAGGAAGTGTATGATTAATCAGTAACATCGAGAGCCATCGGAGTTGCTTGCAGCACTTGAGGTCAACCCTACCCCACCACAAGCACTGCGATCACTGCAGCCTGAAATACAACCAAGTGACGTGTACAATGACACCTCCATGCTAATTATGCACACCCATAAAACGCCGTTTTGACGCCCAGACACAGCAGCACCACTCCCCCGTTCACAAGCACCTTCCCCTGTTACCACCCACAAACGGTGCTATCTGTCACTCATAGTAGCGTCCAGTCTGTGTACTACGAGCGCACGATTCCCAGGCGTAGTGAGTGACTCGTGCAAGCGCATATTGACGCATACGCATGCACGGATGGGCGACTATCGGCAATAGCGTGCGTTCGCGGCTTAGCGTCCGGGTCTGAATCAGGCCCACTGTCTTTTGCAGTGTCTATCCATACTTCCAAAACTGTAACTGTTGAGAAGGCACCAGATGACTTTTTGCTATATGGATGATCCAACCATGTTCCTGTAGGAACATCACCACTTGGGCTGTTCTGTATCTGACAGCATATTCCGACTTTCATTTCATATGAACGCCTTCCAGATTAGGTCATACGGTGATTCCATGTTAGAAGAAGATTAAAGAAATCTTATCGTTATCCTATCTTGCGACAAATGATGTCATTTACCTCCAGTGTGGTAAAATGATTATTTGACTGTGGGTTGGCCGCCCATTGGGCACAGCCCTAAGGCGCTCCTGGCTACTACCGCTAAAGCTTTGCTTCTGGATGAGATGGAGAATTGCATCCAGTGAAACTGCACAAAGACAGTCTGTGCCTATTTGCATCACTTCAATACATTTTTTTTATGTTAAGACAAATAGCCACAGTGTTCGATGGAGATAGTTTGTAGAAACCAAACTGTCACGTGTGTCATGGTTCCTGTCCCTGCCGAAATGGCTGGGGACAAAATTTTGCACTCACTATATAGCCCCTGATGGTGACTAGTAACAATTTTTTGCAGCTCTGTAGGATGTGTGAGGAAAAGCATCATTTGCTTAATAGAGCCCGTTATTTATGGGATTTATGGCTTTGTTTTCTTATTAAGCAGATGATTTATGGTGTACTGGCCAGGGCTCGGCGAGAGGGGATTTGTACTGTATGTGTTACTTCCAGCAGAGCTATGTGGAATGTGAGATACATTAAGGTCTAGACTGCAGCAGGAATGTCATGCGAATGGTGGAAACAGAGATCATATGGAGCAATGTATTTATTCCAAATAAACCCTGCTACAAAGCCATTTTGTTACCAGGACACCTTATGTCCAGGTGTTACAAGGGCTATAAACTGATCACAGCAATAACCTAATACTGCTATGCTCAGTCTGGGTCTCCGGGACCCTACTAGGATGGGTGAACAAGAACTTTTTTTAAATTTGAACTAAAAGCACATGTTTTATTTTACTTTTGTCCCCCGATGATTATGTTATCATCTCGCTGCGAGGGATACTTAAGTATCCAACTCGCAGGGGGGGAACCTTGACACCGGAACAATTCATCGTTGCTCCGGTGCGGGTACAGCTGCTTTTCGCTCTGCGGTTAGTAGCGCAGCTTAAGATGTAGCTGCGTTACTTGCCTCTTCCCCGTCGTCCGAGGTCACGCATACGCACAGCCGCCAAGGAGGTAGTCAGAAGGCGGCGGAGGGATATGCTCGGATCCCTCTTTGCATCCCCGGAACTCCTTCCCATAGGAAGGAGTGGGGATCCGAGAACAAGCTCCATCTGATGGCATTTGTTCTCGCAAGCAAACTCCGAAAGCATTCAGTTTTCGGAGTTTGCTGAATATCAGGTGGGACCCCTTGCCGATGAAAGGCCCGGCAACTAAACTAGCGTTTCTGCGTGGTTACCGGGCCATTTAGTGTTGACGAATAGGCCCCATAGTCAGAACTAGTCAAAATGATTTCTGGGACTATATAAGTACAGTTAGAACCTCATTTACACATTGGAAATTGCGCAGGTGCCGGACTGCAGCACGGGGCCTCCAAGAGGTTAGAACGAAGCCAGCACTGGTTACAGTGCTTTCTTCTCTCTCTTTCTTCTCTGTTAATCTCTTTCTGTGCTTCTTTACGCTCTCCTGGCTGTGCAGAAACTGTAGTGAGTACTTTTTTATTGAATGTTTCTTCAACCAACTGCGACCAGACATGTGCATAGCTCAGTCTTTACATAGAGCGTAAAATGGCCATAACAGGTTCACAACACATTTCTGAAAATTAACTCCTGGATGCCCATCTTATCACTGTCTGTAGATGTGCGCTAACGAAAGGGGGTAACCAAGAAACACAGTTGCTAAGTAACAGCTACATTACAGTCACTGAAAGTTGGTCTGACCTCTGACCCTCCCTCCCACCTTCAGTGATGTCATTACCTGAGACTTCCGACACCTACTGAGCATGTCAGAGACCGGACAACATTCAGAATTATACGTATAATGGATGTTGGATCAGTTGGAGAAATTATGCATTTTAACTGTTTAGTTAGGGGCTCATGCTGAATTAGATCGAATTTGAGTCTAAGTCTCAAGGGTAAAATGTGTCCTGTAATACGGTGCATCCAGCTTTGTATGGCTAGCATATGGTTTTTACCCGTGGACTGTACTGTACAGTAGTAAATGCACCTGTTGTATTCCTGGAATGCACAGTAGCAAATAAGCTTGCCGATCGTCATCATCACTAGGGGTCTAGCACACGCAAGTGTTCCACTTCCAAGCAGACACATCTCTTGTAGACCGCATTGTACACCTATTGCATGAATACGCCCTTACTGTATTTTGGCTTCTCTTATACGCCTCCTACAATCTTCATCCCCCGTGACGCAAAGATTTGTAATGGTGCCCACACACTAAACGACTCGCAAACGATGTGATGTCGGTAATGATTTCCCTTGAACTCCCCGGCAGCTCCCTGGCAGTCCTGGACAAACAATATCATACATAAAGTGTTCATTTTGACAAACGATCTACTAACGACCTATCATGTGCCCTTAACATTTTCCAGTGCATCGTTAAAGAGATTGCCAGATCTTATGTGCAGTAGATAAGATTTGAAGATACGATTAACGACCCACAGAGGCCGCATATCGGATCGTTACAGCTCAGTGGAAACTGCACGATTTGCCCAATTTGAACGATTTATTGTTGCAATGCATCGAAATTGTGCAAATAATCATCTAGTGTGTAGTCCAGAATGTGTCTGTCGGCATTGGTACAGTATTTTTGGTGTGCACTTGTAGAAGATGTGGGAAAAAACTCCCGGATGCTTCTCCATGTAAGAAGTTGCAACTTCATTGCTGCCAAAGTGGATGACTTTGTGGCGTAACAGGGCAGTTTTTGTGGAGGAGCAGAATTTGCTACAGCTGATAAGAGGGTTTGGGTGAGAGTGATAAGTGCAAATAAAAACCCACTGGCACAATAATGCGCCAGGGCCTGTAAATTATCCATAATAGCATATTGGAAACGAGCATAGTGTTTCTACTTGGCTAGTTATAACCACAATATTATCTATGATATCCCTTTGTTGAAAGCAGGCAGGCAATATGCCTCTATCCTTGTCCAATATGGGCACGTCAGAAGTCAGTATCAGAGTGATTGACTTTCAGTCCCCTAGGTAACAAACATGCTCTGGCAAGACTTCCAGTCTACCTTCCTGTGTTCCTGTTGCAGCGTACATTCTGAACTGTGTTGAGGCGAGGAAGTCAGTTCTTATGTTCCTGTTGAAAAGTCTATTGTATATTATACATATGTTATTGTATAATAACTATGAACAATAAACCATTCTAAATGTCCCACGGGAAAGACTACAGATTAATTTTACATCATTTTCCCTCGGCAGGCGCTTGTTGGCTGAAGCTGCCCTCCAGAAACTGGACCTGCCAACCGCGGAGCAGGCATTTGTGCGCTGTAAGGATTATCAGGGCATAGGGTTTGTAAAACGGCTGGGCAACCTGCAGAGCGAGCCCATGAAACAGGCCGAGGTCTCCGCCTACTTCGGCAAGTTTGAGGAAGCGGAGAGGATGTATCTGGACATGGACAGGAGGTGAGGAGTGACTCTTTGGTAGTACTGGTGGCAGGATTTCCCTTCTCATCTCATCCCACGTGCAGTCCCCATTCATTTATGTATTCTTATTATTGTGTATAGAAAAATGTCTTCAAAGACAATCGTTTGTGATTTTTTGTTTTGTTTTGTTTGGTGTTACATACCCCTGCAGTCATTACTGAAGCTGTAACCATTCATACTGACCGTGTCTAATAATGCTTTGGGGGGGGATGCTCTACCTCTGTTTGCTGTGACTACAGTAAGCTGAAATATTTCTTACATGCTCAGCGGCTGATTGTGAGTCAGACACAGAGGGGCTGTGATTGGGTGATTTACTGCCTTATGCTAAGTGTGTAAGTTTCTGTAGGTCTAATGCCAGGATCAGTGCATCTTCAAGCGGGAAGCCCCACCGCCCACTGTTTTCCTGTCCACAGATCTCATCATTCATGTAGGCACGTGCACCAGCCCCAGGCTGGGTGGAAGAGAGCCGTCAGTAACAGGCTTCCATTCCCCGTACGCACACCTTGGTGTAGAACAGAAGTACAACTACACGCCTACCTCACCCCCATACAACTCACAAGACGCTCAAGACACACAACATGGCACAGTCCCATGCAATTGCGTGATCGCTGCCCAGTCCCAACCCTGAAAGAAGTTGCACCAGACTCCGAATCGGGGCCTGATTCAGTAAGGATCGCTATTGCGATCGCAGCAGCAATTAAGCACGCAGTCCCACTGCGAAAATGTGCAAATGATTGCAAACGTAATGCCGTCGCAGCCAAACATAAGGACGCCCACTTTACCTTACACACATCCGTAATCCTTAGCAAGTCTGCGAAACCATCGGTAACGTAGAGTACAATCGGAAGCCTCACGCACACCTGCACAAGCCCTGACCTTGCCCTATAACTGCGTTCAAACACACTGGCACGCCTGCATTTCGCCGACCACCTCCAAATGCTCACTTCCTGTCAATCACTCTGCATACACATGCGCAGAATGCTACAATCGGCCGATTGCGTACGTAATCGCGTTTACGACTGGTAATGAATCTGGCCCTCCATCCTTAAGTCAAATCTATCTCGTTCATTACTTATCACAATTGTGCTGGGAAATTGTGACAATGCACAAATTCTATTACCCACTTTAGTGCATTTAATGGGGCACATATATGAAGCTCTGGAAAGTGATAAAGTGCAGAGTGATAAATGACCAACCAATCAACTCCCAACTGTCATGTTACAGGCTGTGTTTGAAAAATGACAGTTGGGAGCTGATTGGTTGGTCGTTTATCACTCTGCACTTCCCAGAGCTTCATACATCTGCCCCAATGGCTTTTAACTCCTTTTCCATGTACATTTCATGCTTTGTGCTATTACTAATACAGTCTATACTTAGAACCCATATTTTTAATTATTCAATTTTATTAGAGTGCAATAACGTCCGTAATACCCTTCTCAGAGACCTGGCTATCAGCCTGCGGATAAAACTGGGAGACTGGTTCCGAGTGTTGCAGTTGCTGAGGACCGGTTCCGGCGACTCGGACGACACCTTGCTGGAGCAGGCATACAACGCCATAGGGGACTATTTCGCAGACCGACAGAAATGGTAGGAACCAAAGCATAATTCATATAATAAATGTCAGGAAACAATGTAACAGTCCACAGACAGTTCATCAGATGCATCCTGCTACATGGGATTGGTGCTTCAGGTGGCAAAATAAGAAGAGCAGAGCCAGGAAATGTGATAGTTTATTTTATTTACTACATCGCTTGGTAACTAATGTAGGTATGAATATCATATTATAATAAAAATAATATTCTATTTTAAGATGATGTTTTCAGAATAGCATTTTATGATCACTGCTGCGGTTTTCCTGTCTTAGAAGAGAGCAGTCCCTACTGATTGCACTGTGGGGCTGATTCTTTGTACGCAGCTGTTGTGCAAAATTATGTATATGTAATTATATCCATAGTAAAAGGACCGTGATCTGCTGCCACATCCAGGGATGCAGCATCGGACCAACCGTGTGAACATCGGACATATGTGTAACCCTCAGGATGTCCAGCAAAATTACTCTGCCAGGGCAGGTGAAGCTGCATCCAATATGGGCACGATGTCAGGTTTCAGACCTTAAATTATAGATTGTTATTCTGTTAGACAGTCAGATACTTGGTGGAGCAGGACCACTGATCAGCATGGGGGCTTGGTTCCCTTCTATAGAAACTACATCAGGATTTGTCTAATGGTAAGCCAAGCATCTGTGGTGGCTGGCCACACCCCCACTGGTGGATGACCACACCCCTTAAGCATGGGCCTCGGTGGGCCCTTCATGTCGAAATCCGACACTGCCTCCACATGTGCAGACCTGCATCTTTACTTGTAACCCTCTGATCTGTGCAGTGCTTCTTTTTTGACTGCTTTTGGTTCTATTTGCCGTCGGGTTTGACCTGAAACGTCAAAACCGCCGGCATTTACACCTGCAAAATCCAACAGACCTGAAGTTGACACCTGAAGGATGATAAATATGTGGATTTTGACATTAGAAATCCCGTTGATTTCAATTGATTATAAAATCGACCTTTAGTAAATTTACCCCTTGTTTTCTGTTTAGCAGCCTTAGACAACCTTCCGTTACTCTAGAACTGCAAGTCTACTGGAGAGTCACAGAGTGCACTCCTTACTATCTCTATAGTAAAACACATGAGTGTCCAATTTTTCTACTTCAGGGTCCATAGGGTATCCACAGGATACCTTGGGGTATAGGTGTGACGTCAGTCATCGGGCACCATAGAGTTAAGCTTTCTGCCTCCCTGGATGCACTAGGGTCCCCCTCCTATACCCCGCCCCCGAGCCAAGGCACCTCAGTTTAGTTTGGTGCCCGACCGGAGTCGGGTGCACCTGTTAGAGTGGGGGCTAATAAGAGCCCCTAAAGCTTTTCTGCATGCAGCTGTGGCTGCACATCTGGATGTACAGCATGGACAGTCAGTCCTGACGTCCATGCTGTCTTCCCTTCCACCCCCGCCAGTACCAGAACGCCAGTACCGATCCGGGGATGCTAGTGAGCATCTGGGGTCACAGCTAGCGGTGACCCCAGATGTTCCGGACCATGGCCGGATTCAAGGGGGACAGCAAGGTAAGCAGCGGGGTCCCGCGGTGGGTCCCCGCTGTTACATGGTCCTGAGTCCCCAGGCAGGGGGCTCCCTGGGGACTGGCTGCAGCGTGGAGCCAGGTAAGAACCTGCGCTTCCACTACCCCCCTGGGACAGCGGACCGCAGCAGAGCGGTAGCGCTGCGGCGTCCCGGGGGTTAAATGCATGCCAGGGGAGCGCGCCTTCCCTGTCTCACAGCCGGCGCCTCCCCCGCTGCACACAGCCCTCTCTGCACTCTGCCGACTGGCCCTGTGGCAGCGCTCCTCCCCCAGGCCAGCCTCCTCTCTGCTCCTCGGCGGCCATCTTCCTGAATCGCATGGTGAACGCTGCTGGAAGCCTGGAAGGAAGCATCTTGGTCTGGGTCCCCCCGCACACCTCTCCTCCGCTGTGGTCAGGTCTGTGTATGCAGCGCTGTGTCCTACCAGACCCTGTGTCTGCGTAGTTGAGTGATCAGCGCTGGTTAGTGCAGGAATTGATTTTCTTTGCATTGTATGTGACTGTGCTAGCGCTGCTGCCTGTATCTCTATTCTGACTGTCAGCTTTATTACTGTCCCTGTTCTTTCTGCTCAGCCCTTGCGGTGCGGTGATGGGTTTGTCCCTTCAGTCAGTGGTGTCGTCACCCATGCAGGGTTTCCCAAGACAATTGGTGGTACCCCGCAGTCTCCCTATTTCCCCTCTCCCGGTTTCTCAGGAGCCGGCGTGGGTTAACTCCCTGACGAGTTCTGTACAGCACTTGTCGGATGTGTTGCAGGGGGAGACTGTGATGCGGCCACATAAACGGCCGGTGGCGTCTCTGTCGGCTCCTTATGAGGATGATGAAGGGACGTCTGATGATGGGGAGATTCTGGATCCTTACGATCAGGAACCTCTCCATACTAAGGACGCTGACGCTAGGTCCAAGGTATATATTCCTGGACTTATTCGGGCAGTCCGCACAGCCTTGATGATTGAGGACGAAGTTCCCCCAGCTGCTAAATCCAAGTATGCCTTTTTTAAGGATGTGAAGGGTGACGCCACAGTCTTTCCTCTTTCGGGTCAGTTAATGGACCATTTAGAGGAGGCGTGGAAACAGCCTGGCAAGCGATACCAGCCGCAGAGGCGCCTGGCAGTGGATTATCCGTTCGCGGATAATTATTTTGCTAAGTGGGAATCCCCTCCACAGGTGGATTCTCATGTGACACGTCTTGTCCGTAGTGCCACATGGCCGATGCCATTCATGTCCTCCCTTAAGGATGCTACGGACCGCAAGGTGGAGATCTGCCTGAAGACCGCTTATTCCCTTGCGGGAGGGGGCAGCGCGGCCGGCTATGGCCATTTGCTGGGTTGCCAGAGCGATGGAGCGCTGGGCGGATTCATTGGAGGCGTCCTTTGATTCCGACTGTCCGGGCCGAACAAACGGAGTTGATTGGTAATCTCCGTTATTCGGCCACTTATATCAACGAGGCGGCCTTAGACATTAGTACACTGGTGTCTCGAATTTCTTCAGCAGCGGTGGCTGCTCGTCGCACCTTGTGGTTGCGATCCTGGAAGGCGGACGCTGACTCCAAAAAGGGTTTGGAGGCGTTGCCCTTTAACAGAGAAGTTCTCTTCGGTCCAGATCTGGACAAGATTGTGGCCACGCTGGCGGCAGCCAAATCGGCATGTCTCCCGTCGGCCGCGGCTCCTTCTGGTTCAGGACCATCGTCCTTTCGGTCTTATAGGGCCCAGGGCAGGCCCAAACCACAGTCTTTTCCCCGACAGGCTGGCCCTAAGAAATCGGCCAAGCCCCGGAAGCGGGCATGGAGTACCAGACGTCCGGCCCCTAAGCCAGATGACAAGCCTGCGGCCTGACGGTCCGGGCCTCCCATTGGGGGATCCCAAAGTGGGAGGCCGCCTGCTGCAGTTCGCCCGGTGCTGGTCGGTCACCACGACAGACACTTGGGTTCTCGAGGTGGTCTCCCACGGGTACGCCCTCTCGTTCCGGCACCGACCCCCGGTTCGTTTCTTCACCACGGGTCTACCATCAGACCGGAACAAGGCCATGGAGCTGCGGAAGGTCTTGCACACTATGCTCCAGGCTGGAGTTATAGTGCCTGTTCCATTCTCCCAGAGGGGCCAGGGTTTCTATTCAAATCTTTTTTTTTGGTGCAGAAACCCAATGGGTCGTATCGTCCGATTCTCAACCTCAAAGCTCTCAACAAGTCTTTGCGGGTGCCGAAGTTTTGGATGGAGACCCTACGGTCCATCATTCTGGCGCTGGAACCTGGGGACTACATGGTGTCATTGGACATACAGGACGCTTACCTGCATGTCCCTATTCTTTTGCGCCATCAACAGTTCCTCAGGTTTGCAATCCGCAGCGACCACTTTCAGTTTCGGGCGTTACCTTTTGGCCTGGCGACAGCACCGCGTGTGTTCACCAAGGTGATGGCGGTCATGGCGGCTTCTCTGCGGCTGCAGGGAGTCCGCATGTTGCCGTACTTGGACGACCTGTTATTAGTGGCAGGATCTCCAGAGCTCCTTCTACGCCACTTGGACCTGACCATTGTGCTGCTGCAACGGCACGGCTGGTTAATCAACTGGCAGAAGTCCACTCTAATCCCGTCTCGGCGGATTCTGCACCTCGGAGCCTTAATGGACTCGGGACAGCAAAGGATCTTTGTGACGGAGGAAAAGATCTCTGCTTTACAGTCGAGGGTGCGCAGTTGTCTGCACAGCCGCCGGGTGTCTCTACACTCGGCGATGAGGTTACTGGGCTCCATGGTGTCGGTGTTCGACATGGTGGAATATGCCCAGTTTCACTCCAGACCTCTGCAGCACCTGATCCTGTCCAAGTGGAACGGGCTGCCTCAGTCTCTAAAGTCCCAGACGATAGTGCTCACCCCGGAGGTTCGCCTGTCCCTTGCCTGGTGGTTGCAGACGACCCATCTCAGCAAGGGACGTCCGTTCTGGGTACCAAATTGGATCCTGTTAACAACGGACGCCAGTCTTCGGGGCTGGGGAGCAGTTTCGGGTCCACACTTGTTCCAGGGCAGGTGGACGCCGACAGAAGCGGAGCTTCCAATAAATATCTTGGAACTCCATGCGGTCTTCAATGCTCTCCAGCAGGCACATCGGGTTCTCCAGGGTCGTCCGGTGCAGGTCCAGTCAGACAACGCTACCACCGTGGCCTACATAAACAGGCAAGGAGGAACCCGAAGTCGGGCGGCTCTCGTAGAGGTGTCTCGGATCCTGGTATGGGCGGAGCGCAATCTTCCGGCCATATCAGCGGTCTTCATCCCGGGAGTGCTAAATTGGGAGGCGGACTTTCTAAGTCGCCAGGACGTTCATCCGGGGGAATGGTCCCTGCACCCGGACGTTTTTCAACTGCTGGTGGACAGGTGGGGTCTTCCAGAGATCGACCTCATGGCGTCCCGGCACAACAACAAGTTGCCGGTGTACGGGTCTCTCACAAGAGACGAAGAGGCGTCTCTGGTGGATGCTCTGTCCGTCCGGTGGACGTTCCGGTTCGCATACCTGTTTCCTCCGGTTTCCCTTCTTCCACGGGTAATCCTGAAATTCAAACAGGAAGGAGGGACGCTCCTGTTGATAGCTCCCGCGTGGCCCAGACGGCACTGGTTCTCAGACCTTCAGGGTCTGTCCGTGGACAGTCCTCTGCGGTTGCCGCTACGACCGGACCTTCCGTCGCAGGGTCCTTGTCTTCACCCGGACCTGGCTCGGCTGTCTTTGATGGCGTGGCTGTTGAGACAGCCATTCTGAGGTCCAGGGGGTTTTCCAGCTCTGTGGTGCGTACCATGTTGCGAGCTCGGAAACCATCGTCCGCGAGGATATACCATCGCGTGTGGCATACGTTCTTCCAGTGGTGTCGACCGAGAGGTTATGCACCGCGGGAGTTTCGTCTGTCTAGGATACTTGCCTTCCTACAAGCGGGACTAGATCATGGGCTTCGCCTTGCTTCTTTGAAGGTGCAGGTTTCGGCCCTGTCTGTCTGGTTTCACCGTAGGATTGCTACAATCCCGGATGTGCGCACCTTTATGCAAGGTGTTCTCCGCATTCAGCCGCCCTTTGTTCCACCTGTGGCGCCTTGGGATTTGGCTGTGGTCCTGAGGGCTCTCCAGGGACCGCCGTTTGAACCACTGGGCTCAGTGGATCTTAAATGGCTAACAGCTAAGACTGTTTTCCTTCTGGCCATAGCTTCGGCCAGACGTGTTTCAGATTTAGGGGCTCTCTCTTGTAGACCCCCTTTCTTGATTTTTCATGGGAACAGGGCAGTGCTCCGCACTCGGCCTGAATTTCTTCCCAAAGTTGTTTCCCAGTTTCATGTTAACGAGGAAATAGTTGTTCCGGCCTTTAACTCACCTGGTATTTCAGTGGGTGAGGCCACTTTGGATGTTGTGCGGGCCTTAAGGACTTATGTTGACCGCACTTCTTCGTTTAGGAAGTCGGACGCCTTGTTTGTCCTCTATGGCTTCCGTAAAAAGGGTTGGCCTGCTTCAAAACAAACTTTGGCAGCCTGGATCCGTATGGCTATTTCTGAAGCTTATCTTCATGAAAGTCTGCCGGTTCCTCCTTCTTTGAAGGCTCATTCCACTAGGTCTGTAGGTCCTTCGTGGGCAGCTCGACGTGGTGCCTCTGCAGTCCAGATCTGCAAGGCTGCTACGTGGTCCTCTGTCCATACCTTCGTGAGGTATTACAGGTTTGACACCTTCGCCTCTCAGGATGCTTCCTTTGGGCGGCGGATTCTCCTTTCAGCACAGGAGCGTCCCCACCCTTAAAGGATACTGCTTTGGGACATCCCCAAGGTATCCTGTGGATACCCTATGGACCCTGAAGTAGAAAATGAGATATGGTAAGAAATTACCTTTGTTATCTCTATTTCTACGAAGTCCATAGGGTTCCACAGGACTCCCGCCCTGTCGCACCTGTGCTGCAGATGGGCTTTGGTCTGGTCACCGGTTTTCCCGTCTCCCTCTGGTGAGAATGTGATTCTTGTGTGTGTCCAGATCTTTTTTCTCTCTCTTCCTTATCCTCCTCCGGCCTATGGCTTGGTAACTAACTGAGGTGCCTTGGCTCGGGGGCGGGGTATAGGAGGGGGACCCTAGTGCATCCTGGGAGGCTGAAAGCTTAACTCTATGGTGCCCGATGACTGATGTCACACCTATACCCCAAGGTATCCTGTGGAACCCTATGGACTTCGTAGAAATAGAGATAACAAAGGTAAGTTCTTACCATATCTCATATTATTAGTGCATAAACTAAACAAATATAATCTATGAAACCGTGTGCTACAGCATGGACCTGTTACCCTTACATGGCTACTTTTACGTTAAATGCCTGATCTCCAAGAGAGTTCAATTGGCAGCTTCTGAGTCCGTCGTTAGAAACTTTTTCCTTTACTTTATTAGCAACTAATAGTGGGGGGAAAAAAAGGCCAATCTAGGAAGTAATTTTTACTATATATGAATTTGTTTGTGTTCAGCATGCATGGTATATTACTGTAGTATTAATCTCCAGAGACATAATAGCAGTTATACTGATGTTTTTACCAATTTATGACATGGATATTTTAGTTATTTCAAGTTTTCAATAATCAACAGCTGCCTCCTTATAATAGTCTTATTTTGCTTGTGTATACACTGTAGGGTGAACGCTGTGCAGTACTATTTACAGGGCAGAAATCAGCAGCGCCTGGCAGAGTGCTACTACATGCTGGAAGATTATGATGGTTTTGAGATTCTGGCCAATTCCCTGCCTGAGAACCACAAACTGCTACCAGTAAGTTGTCTGCTATTTTGGTCCAGCAAATGCAGGATATGTAAATAAAAATATATATAGTGTATATAAAAGAGGACGTGTAGTCTACAATACAGATTGACCTGTAGAGTGCCAGCCACTGGAGTCTCATATGCTTGGCAAGGAACTTAAATGTATGTCCTGTAACTAGGTATTGGCATCCTCTCTGCCTCCTCAGTAATATAATGTGTTCCTCCTATCACTGATGCTGGAGATGTGACTTCCTGTAATTGGGTACCAGCATCCTCTCTGCCTCCTCAGTAATATAATGTGTTCCTCCTATCTCTGATGCTGGAGATGTGACCTCCAGTAACTAGGTACCAGCATCCTCTCTGCCTCCTCAGTAATATAATGTGTTCCTCCTATCGCTGATGCTGGAGATGTGACCTCCAGTAACTAGGTACCAGCATCCTCTCTGCCTCCTCAGTAATATAATGTGTTCCTCCTATCTCTGATGCTGGAGATGTGACTTCCTGTAACTAGGTACCAGCATCCTCTCTGCCTCCTCAGTAATATAATGTGTTCCTCCTATCTCTGATGCTGGAGATGTGACTTCCTGTAACTAGGTACCAGCATCCTCTCTGCCTCCTCAGTAATATAATGTGTTCCTCCTATCTCTGATGCTGGGGATGTGACTTCCTGTAACTAGGTACCAGCATCCTCTCTGCCTCCTCAGTAATATAATGTGTTCCTCCTATCGCTGATGCTGGAGATGTGACTTCCTGTAACTAGGTACCAGCATCCTCTCTATCTCCTCAGTAATATAATGTGTTCCTCCTATCGCTGATGCTAGAGATGTGACCTCCTGTAACTAGGTACCAGCATCCTCTCTGCATCCTCAGTAATATAATGTGTTCCTCCTATCGCTGATGCTGGAGATGGGACTTCCTGTAACTAGGTACCAGCATCCTCTCTGCCTCCTCAGTAATATAATGTGTTCCTCCTATCGTTAATGCTGGAGATGTGACTTCCTGTAACTAGGTACCAGCATCCTCTCTGCCTCCTCAGTAATATAATGTGTTCCTCCTATCGCTGATGCTGGAAATGTGACTTCCTGTAACTCGGTACCAGCATCCTCTCTGCCTCCTCAGTAATATAATGTGTTCCTCCTATCACTGATGCTGGAGATGTCACTTCCTGTAACTAGGTACCAGCATCCTCTCTGCCTCCTCAGTAATATAATGTGTTCCTCAGTAATATAATGTGTTCCTCCTATCGCTGATGCTGGAGATGTGACTTCCTGTAACTAGGTACCAGCATCCTCTCTGCCTCCTCAGTAATATAATGTGTTCCTCAGTAATATAATGTGTTCCTCCTATCGCTGATGCTGGAGATGTGACTTCCTGTAACTAGGTACCAGCATTCTCTCTGCCTCCTCAGTAATATAATGTGTTCCTCCTATCGCTGATGCTAGAGATGTGACTTCCTGTAACTAGGTACCAGCATCCTCTCTGCCTCCTCAGTAATATAATGTGTTCCTCCTATCGCTGATGCTGGAGATGTGACCTCCAGTAACTAGGTACCAGCATCCTCTCTGCCTCCTCAGTAATATAATGTGTTCCTCCTATCGCTGATGCTGGAGATGTGACCTCCAGTAACTAGGTACCAGCATCCTCTCTGCCTCCTCAGTAATATAATGTGTTCCTCAGTAATATAATGTGTTCCTCCTATCTCTGATGCTGGGGATGTGACTTCCTGTAACTAGGTGCCAGCATCCTCTCTGCCTCCTCAGTAATATAATGTGTTCCTCCTATCACTGATGCTGGAGATGTGACTTCCTGTAACTAGGTACCAGCATCCTCTCTGCCTCCTCAGTAATATAATGTGTTCCTCAGTAATATAATGTATTCCTCCTATCGCTGATGCTGGAGATGTGACTTCCTGTAACTCGGTACCAGCATCCTCTCTGCCTCCTCAGTAATATAATGTGTTCCTCAGTAATATAATGTGTTCCTCCTATCGCTGATGCTAGAGATGTGACCTCCTGTAACTAGGTACCAGCATCCTCTCTGCCTCCTTAGTAATATAATGTGTTCCTCCTATCACTGATGCTGGAGATGTGACTTCCTGTAACTAGGTACCAGCATTCTCTCTGCCTCCTCAGTAATATAATGTGTTCCTCCTATCGCTGATGCTGGAGATGTGACCTCCAGTAACTAGGTACCAGCATCCTCTCTGCCTCCTCAGTAATATAATGTGTTCTTCCTATCGCTGATGCTGGAGATGTGACTTCCTGTAACTAGGTACCAGCATCCTCTCTGCCTCCTCAGTAATATAATGTGTTCCTCCTATCGCTGATGCTGAAGATGTGACTTCCTGTAACTAGGTACCAGCATCCTCTCTGCCTCCTCAGTAATATAATGTGTTCCTCCTATCGCTGATGCTAGAGATGTGACTTCCTGTAACTAGGTACCAGCATCCTCTCTGCCTCCTCAGTAATATAATGTGTTCCTCCTATCGCTGATGCTGGAGATGTGACTTCCTGTAACTAGGTACCAGCATCCTCTCTGCCTCCTCAGTAATATAATGTGTTCCTCCTATCGCTGATGCTGGAGATGTGACTTCCTGTAACTAGGTACCAGCATCCTCTCTGCCTCCTCAGTAATATAATGTGTTCCTCCTATCGCTGATGCTGGAGATGTGACCTCCAGTAACTAGGTACCAGCATCCTCTCTGCCTCCTCAGTAATATAATGTGTTCCTCCTATCACTGATGCTGGAGATGTGACTTCCTGTAACTAGGTACCAGCATCCTCTCTGCCTCCTCAGTAATATAATGTGTTCCTCAGTAATATAATGTGTTCCTCCTATCGCTGATGCTAGAGATGTGACCTCCAGTAACTAGGTACCAGCATCCTCTCTGCCTCCTCAGTAATATAATGTGTTCCTCCTATCGCTGATGCTGGAGATGTGACTTCCTGTAACTAGGTACCAGCATCCTCTCTGCCTCCTCAGTAATATAATGTGTTCCTCCTATCGCTGATGCTGGGGATGTGACTTCCTGTAATTAGGTACCAGCATCCTCTCTGCCTCCTCAGTAATATAATGTGTTCCTCCTATCGCTGATGCTGGAGATGTGACCTCCAGTAACTAGGTACCAGCATCCTCTCTGCCTCCTCAGTAATATAATGTGTTCCTCAGTAATATAATGTGTTCCTCCTATCTCTGATGCTGGGGATGTGACTTCCTGTAACTAGGTGCCAGCATCCTCTCTGCCTCCTCAGTAATATAATGTGTTCCTCCTATCACTGATGCTGGAGATGTGACTTCCTGTAACTAGGTACCAGCATCCTCTCTGCCTCCTCAGTAATATAATGTGTTCCTCAGTAATATAATGTATTCCTCCTATCGCTGATGCTGGAGATGTGACTTCCTGTAACTCGGTACCAGCATCCTCTCTGCCTCCTCAGTAATATAATGTGTTCCTCAGTAATATAATGTGTTCCTCCTATCGCTGATGCTAGAGATGTGACCTCCTGTAACTAGGTACCAGCATCCTCTCTGCCTCCTCAGTAATATAATGTGTTCCTCCTATCGCTGATGCTGGAGATGTGACCTCCAGTAACTAGGTACCAGCATCCTCTCTGCCTCCTCAGTAATATAATGTGTTCTTCCTATCGCTGATGCTGGAGATGTGACTTCCTGTAACTAGGTACCAGCATCCTCTCTGCCTCCTCAGTAATATAATGTGTTCCTCCTATCGCTGATGCTGAAGATGTGACTTCCTGTAACTAGGTACCAGCATCCTCTCTGCCTCCTCAGTAATATAATGTGTTCCTCCTATCGCTGATGCTAGAGATGTGACTTCCTGTAACTAGGTACCAGCATCCTCTCTGCCTCCTCAGTAATATAATGTGTTCCTCCTATCGCTGATGCTGGAGATGTGACTTCCTGTAACTAGGTACCAGCATCCTCTCTGCCTCCTCAGTAATATAATGTGTTCCTCCTATCGCTGATGCTGGAGATGTGACTTCCTGTAACTAGGTACCAGCATCCTCTCTGCCTCCTCAGTAATATAATGTGTTCCTCCTATCGCTGATGCTGGAGATGTGACCTCCAGTAACTAGGTACCAGCATCCTCTCTGCCTCCTCAGTAATATAATGTGTTCCTCCTATCACTGATGCTGGAGATGTGACTTCCTGTAACTAGGTACCAGCATCCTCTCTGCCTCCTCAGTAATATAATGTGTTCCTCAGTAATATAATGTGTTCCTCCTATCGCTGATGCTAGAGATGTGACCTCCAGTAACTAGGTACCAGCATCCTCTCTGCCTCCTCAGTAATATAATGTGTTCCTCCTATCGCTGATGCTGGAGATGTGACTTCCTGTAACTAGGTACCAGCATCCTCTCTGCCTCCTCAGTAATATAATGTGTTCCTCCTATCGCTGATGCTGGGGATGTGACTTCCTGTAATTAGGTACCAGCATCCTCTCTGCCTCCTCAGTAATATAATGTGTTCCTCCTATCGCTGATGCTGGGGATGTGACTTCCTGTAACTAGGTACCAGCATCCTCTCTGCCTCCTCAGTAATATAATGTGTTCCTCCTATCTCTGATGCTGGAGATGTCACTTCCTGTAACTAGGTACCAGCATCCTCTCTGCCTCCTCAGTAATATAATGTGTTCCTCAGTAATATAATGTGTTCCTGTGCAGGACATCGCCCGCCTGTTTGTGACCGTGGGAATGTGTGAGCAGGCGGTGGCCGCCTTTCTGAAGTGTAACATGCCCAAAGCCGCAGTTGATGCATGCATTCACTTAAATCAGGTAAGTAGTGATACTAAAAACGGAAACAGCATTTTGTTTTTATATTTATCTTCAAGTCTCCATTTTGGTATTCTCACTATAATTAGATACAATCCTCCTCATTTTCCATGTTCCCTATTTTCTTGACCTAGCCATGTGTTAGTTTTGTCTGCACACATTTCATTGTATTGTTCTTCTCCTTTATCTGCTTTTCCCACTCACCATCCATCTTACCTACTACTTCCCCCAAACTCTTCTCGCCTGAAGGCCTGCACTCATATTGCTGCAGTATGGTGATGCCACTTGTGTGTAAATGCCATTGGAAATATTATTGCACCTGCAAAGGTTACTAAATGTAAATAGCAGTCGGGTATGACCTGCAGCGTGCTGTGATTCTTTCTGCTGGGTCAGACACGCCACATGGAAATGTGATCACAGGGTCTGTTGTCATTGCCAGGATATTGATTTCATGCAATACTGATTCACAGTCAGTCACTACTGTGTAAAATACAATATTACCCATATTTATACACTGTCGTTTAACTGTTTATGTACCCTGTGTATTTACTATTGAGATCCTATGTTATAATCATTAGATTTGGCAAATGGCTAAATGCAGTTCGTATGTAGTCTTAAATATACATCTATGCCCATCATTAGGGAATTAGTGACATATTACAGATGAGTCCTTACACATTTTTCCTGCAAGGTAAATGAAAATGCCAGCGCTCCCTCTAGGAGATACAGGGAATATAATTATAGTGGTAAACAACACACTAAAAACGTAGAGTCACTTGGATAATATATAAATGTCAGTTTCCCAAAAACAGTGAAAACTGGTTTCTTTAAAAATTCCTTAAAATATCCTTAATAAACAGTGAAAAAACTGGTTTCTTAGATCCTCCTAGTTCTCACAATTGCTTCTTTGAAAACTTCTTCGTATATGACAGCACCTCAGAAAGATCACAAAATGGATTCTACCATGTGAAGTAAAGTAACATTTATTTTTACAAAGTCTAAAAAAGTCCCAAAAACAATTTTAGGAAATATAACAAAGATGGCAGCGTACCAGAAATGACCTTTACAGAAAGGCACAGTGTAAAAGCAGAAGGGGTTACAATGCTACCCCTACAGCAAATCACCTTCCCTGCAGATGGACAGGTTTCTCTCTGTATTGGTGAAGACTGGCAGTCCCTTCAATACCAACGCGTTTCAGCTAGAAAAGCCTTTGTCAAGGTATCTACATGTGTCCTGAGGTGCCTGATTTATATAGAGAGGTCCAGATGAATGATAGGCCCGCTTTTTTTCTTAATTGCCTGGATGGGTGTGTTCAAGCGGGGCTATGCGTTCCATTCACTTGGAACGCATGCTCGCTATTTCCGCCGGAAGTGACGGTGCGCCCCGCTATGCTGCAGACTCCCAATACATTGTGCGTTCCATTGCCATGGAACGCACACCCGCTGCTTCCGCCGGAAGAAGCGTCACAGCGGGGATTCACCGCTACCTCAGAGTTCTCCGCGTGGTGCGTTCCACTCAATGTTAACCGGAAGTCCTGCATGAGAAGGTGGATGTGCGGACCTTTCTAGATGTGCGGACGATGTCTCCTACATTTTACTGTTGATGCTTTTAGTGTTCAAGCATGGATTCAATATGTGCGGAGAGTATCACAAGGAGTTGGAAATGGTACCTTATAAGTACCTAATAAGTAAAAAAGCGGCTATATCAATAACAATGTATATGATCCTCCATTGTGCAAATAACATTTATAAAGTGCATATAATATAGATGATCATGTCCAATGAATAAAAACACATAATAAAATAATACGATGAATAGGTAAAAATGGATTATATTAAAAGGAGAGTTAATTATAATGTGCAAATAAGCTATAAATAAATAAATACATACGTCTAAACATTTAAATAACAGACTCTTATTATGCATCTACCTTCTAGTCCCTAAACCTTAATAACCTAGTCACCCTGCGGGAACGCTAGTGGCGCCTATTTGCCCTATACACTCCCGAACCCCAATCTCAAAAAACATCAATAAAAGAAAAAGGTATAGGTCACCTGTGAGACATCCATATAATAATAGATCTGGACAAACGTCTAACAGACATACCCACCTTAGAGATAGGGATATAGGAATATCCAGGTATCCCACATATTGGGAAAGAAACAGACATTTCAGTAAAAATATTGACCACCATAGAGAAGATAGGGGTCGTCTTTATCCTATATCAGAAAGAAGGAAAACTTATAATAGGGAAAGACAAGTAGGTAGTGACCGATGGACTGGATCAAATAGATTTGAAGTATTAAGGAATGAAGATTTTTTAGATTTGAGTGGGAGGAGGCACAGGAAAAGATAGACACTGCCCCCACAAAAAAGAAAAAAACACTTAGAGGTAAAAGAGGGAAGGGTTCTGGTAAACTTAATAAGAGGAATAAAAATGCACTAACCAAAAATAATAAATCAAAAGAAGAGACTACAAAAATATTCAATTTAAGTAGTCATCAGCTTGATGAAGAGGAAGAGAAAGTTCTGAGTAAAGGATTAAAATTTGCTCCAGTAAACAAACTTAATAAATTCGAAGCCTATATCGATATACAGAAATTTGTACGTAAACTGTCTTTGAAAAAGTACTTCTGTAGCTAAAAAAAAAAGAGTTCTTAGAGAAAGAGACTAATCACTTCAAACCGAAGTCGACCTTTAACCCCACTTTCAACAGGGGCTGTTTCCTTGATAGTTTCACCAGAATAGTTTGTAATGAAATGGATCAAATAAATTTGGAAAAAAACAAAATACATCATAATATCTCAAAAAAAGAGAAAGAAGCACTGGTCAGATTGGAAAAAAATAGAGATATCACTATCAAACCGGCAGACAAGGGTGGTAGCATAGTAATCATGGATACTGAAAAATATAATAACGAAATCTTACGTCAACTTGGTGACAGATCCACGTATAATTTGCTAAAAAGTAATCCTAATGAGAGAATTGAAAAAAACCTTGTCTCTTTAATACTGAAATATGAGAATAATGGGAACATTACAGAAAATGAAAGAAAATATATCATTAGGGATCAAACTAGTTTGCCTGTGATTTATGTGTTACCTAAAATTCATAAGGATTTGACCAATCCACCTGGTCGTCCCATTATTGCCAGTACCGACTCAGTGTCCTCAAACCTATCACATTTTGTGGATCATTTCTTACAACCTGAAGTGATTAAGCTTAAATCATATGTCAAAGACAGTATAGACGTTATTAAGAAATTAAGAAATGAAGGAAGAGTTCATTCTAGTTACCGCTGACGTATCCTCTTTATATACCATTATTGAACACAAATTAGGTTTAGATGCTATTGAACACACTTTTAACAAATATGAAGAAGGGTATGATAATATGAGATTAGCTTTTCTAAAAGACTCCATCCATTTCCTCTTGCATAATAATTTTTTCTGGTTTCAAGGCCAGTACTACATTCAGAATAAAGGCACTGCGATGGGTAGCAAATTTGCCCCATCGTATGCGAACCTTTTTATGGGATGGTGGGAGGACTTATGTGTATGGAATAGGGATGTGCAGGCTCGGATAGGTTCGAGTTTGCACGTGGAGTTCGGATTTTTCCCTCCAAAAAAACGGAACTCAGAACGAGGCAAAACGTCATCTTACATGGACGAACATCATCATTCCTGGTCTTTTGTCCAGGAATGATGATGTTCGTCCATGCAAGATGACGTTTTGCCTCGTTCTGAGTTCCGTTTTTTTGGAGGGAAAAATCCGAACTCCACGTGCAAACTCGAACCTATCCGAGCCTGCACATCCCTAGTATGGAATGATATTTCTTTTAAGCAGTTTTTATCCATATGGATACGTTTTATTGACGATATTTTTTTTTATATGGACTGGGCCAGAGGATATTTTAGAAGATTTCTGTGAAAAATTGAATAGTAACACTTTTAATATTGTATTAACTTTTTTTAAACATAAACAAGAGATTAATTTTTTAGACCTTACTATTTATAAAATTCAGGACAAGATCGCTACAAGGAATTACACCAAACCTACTGACAGTAATTCTTATATTAATTATAATAGTCACCATCACCCTAATTGGTTGCGGAATATACCTAAAGGTCAGATACAATGTTTACGCAGAAATTGTACAGAGACAAATGTGTTTGAAACACAAGCACAAGAATTAAAGAATAAATTCACTAAGAAGGGTTATGATACAGCACAAATTGAGGCTACTATAGAAAGCTTCAAAGATATACCACAAGATACCCTTTTAGAATACAAAAAAGATAGTAAAACAAATAATAACCCAGTACCTATGGCATTCATTACGACTTTCAATACTCACCACAAAAGTGTTGAGCACATTTTTAGACGGAATTGGCATATTTTAAGACGGGATCCAATTTTAAAAGAGATCATTCCAGAAAACCCTAATTTTATATATAGAAAAGCGCCAAATTTTAAAAATCGTCTGGTTAAAAGTGCAATACCAGACAAAAAGAGCGGTAGGATAAAAACAAAAGGGTTCCACAGATGTGGGATATGCAACATTTGTAGGACTCACACAACCCAACCATCTAAGATGGAAGAATATACTTCGAGTACGACAAAAAAGGTTTTTAAGGTTAACGAGTTTATCACATGTAATACAACTAATTGTGTATATATAATAGAATGCGAGTATGGTCTTCAATACATAGGGAAGACCACAAGAAAATTAAGAGAAAGATGGATGGAGCATCTAAGAAATATCAAAAAAGGTTTCGACAACCACTCTTTATCGCTACATTTTAAAGAGAAACATTCCTGTTTAACTAGTGGTATTAGAGTTATAATGGGCATAAAAAAAGTAGAAAACCACTGGAGATCAAAAGGTGTAGAAACCTCATTAGCAAAAACTGAAATGAAATCTATATACGAGATGAAAACCTTAATACCAGACGGTCTAAATAACGACTTCGAATTAAAATGGTTTCTTTAATAAAATAATTGTAGAAACCCCCTTTTAGTATTACTAGAAATCTGGCTTGATCGCCACTAGTGTTCCCGCAGGGTGACTAGGTTATTAAGGTTTAGGGACTAGAAGGTAGATGCATAATAAGAGTCTGTTATTTAAATGTTTAGACGTATGTATTTATTTATTTATAGCTTATTTGCACATTATAATTAACTCTCCTTTTAATATAATCCATTTTTACCTATTCATCATGTTATTTTATTATGTGTTTTTATTCATTGGACATGATCATCTATATTATATGCACTTTATAAATGTTATTTGCACAATGGAGGATCATATACATTGTTATTGATATAGCCGCTTTGTTACTTATTAGGTACTTATAAGGTACCATTTCTAACTCCTTGTGATACTCTCCGCACATATTGAATCCATGCTTGAACACTAAAAGCATCAACAGTAAAATGTAGGAGACATCGTCCGCACATCTAGAAAGGTGGAACGTTTTTCAGACATCCACCTTCTCATGCAGGACTTCCGGTTAACATTGAGTGGAACGCACCACGCGGAGAACTCTGAGGTAGCGGTGAATCCCCGCTGTGAAGCTTCTTCCGGCGGAAGCAACGGGTGTGCGTTCCATGGCAATGGAACGCACAACGTATTGGGAGTCTGCAGCATAGCTGGGCGCACCGTCACTTCCGGCGGAAATAGCGGGCATGCGTTCCAAGTGAATGGAACGCATAGCCCCGCTTGAACACACCCACCCAGGCAATTAAGAAAAAAAGCGGGCCTATCATTCATCTGGACCTCTCTATATAAATCAGGCACCTCAGGACACATGTAGATACCTTGACAAAGGCTTTTCTAGCTGAAACGCGTTGGTATTGAAGGGACTGCCAGTCTTCACCAATACAGAGAGAAACCTGTCCATCTGCAGGGAAGGTGATTTGCTGTAGGGGTAGCATTGTAACCCCTTCTGCTTTTACACTGTGCCTTTCTGTAAAGGTCATTTCTGGTACGCTGCCATCTTTATTATATTTCCTGAAATTGTTTTTGGGACTTTTTTAGACTTTGTAAAAATAAATGTTACTTTACTTCACATGGTAGAATCCATTTTGTGATCTTTCTGAGGTGCTGTCATATGCGAAGAAGTTTTCAAAGAAGCAATTGTGAGAACTAGGAGGATCTAAGAAACCAGTTTTTTCACTGTTTATTAAGGATATTTTAAGGAATTTTTAAAGAAACCAGTTTTCACTGTTTTTGGGAAAGTGACATTTATATATTATCCAAGTGACTCTACGTTTTTAGTGTGTTGTTTACCACTATAATTATATTCCCTGTATCTCCTAGAGGGAGCGCTGGCATTTTCATTTACCTTGTTTGTACCTTGGGTGACGTGTGTAGGTCACCAGATATATACCAGCTGCATTCTTTAGTATTTGGAGCGCGGAAATTTATTGATTTTCCTTCTACATTTTTCCTGCAGTCTCACTAAAAAGTCCCTGTCGGCACGCCAGGTCCTGTGAGACTCTGCTAGCACCAGGCGACTTTTTTGCATCTTTCTTTGTCGAAAATGTGTCTAAAGCTGCACACACACGGTACGATCTGCACAACCAACGATATCGCTGGAAGGTTTCTCTTGAACTTTTCTGGAGTGCAGGACAAACGATATTGGGTGTACACACTGATAGAGATCTATGACCGATATCTTTCAGTGAAGTCATCCTGCCACATCTCTGAACATGTAAATTGTGATGAAATCGTCCAAGTTGGCCTGCATGTACGGACGACCATAGATATCGTTATTGTCAATGCGTGAACGCGCATTGTTGGTCGTTCACTGCATAAAAATGAACGATATGAATGATTTATCATTGAACAATATCGTTCTTAGATATCGTACCGTGTGTACGCACCTTAAGTCGCAATGAGTCTGAATTTCTTCTTCCTTCATAGGGGACACAGGCTTTATGCTGGGTATACGTTGGTGGGTAGGATTCCGGGCACCACACGGTTAAACTTGTTGAGCACAGCCCAGACTCCCCCTCCCCCTATACCCCGCCCCCAGCCACAGGCACCTCAGTTTTAGTGTTGGTGTTTGCAGATGAGGCACACTGTGGAAGCTGTGCTAACCGCTTCATATGTTTTACTTTTGATTTTTAAGCGTTTATTTTTCTATTGAGTAAGCAGCGCTAGGCATCCTATAGGACACCCGCGCTGCTGCTCCATCACCCCAGCGCCGACAGCCGCGGAGCTGGCAAATGGGTCAGTGTCCTTGGCCGTTTCTCCGGACACAGCAGGGAGCCGCAGCGGGAATAAGGTAAGGCAGCTCCCTGCTTGCCGTGGTCACGGCTGTACACCGGCGGTGCTGGCAGGGGGGGACCAGGTCTTCTCCACATCGCCACTTAAGCAGCGGTGCGCCGCGGTAGCTGGCGGCCCGACACAACCACCAAGTTCCGAAGTACTGCTCTCACACCAGAGATCCGGAGCCCTTTCTGGTGGATACTTTGGCGGTTCAGGGAACCCTGCCGCTCTTGTACATCTTCCCTCCAATCTCTCTGATTCCTCGGGTCCTCCGCAAATTGAAGTTGATGGGCGGCAAGGTGATCCTAGTGGCTACCAATTGGCCGCGAAGGGCGTGGTTAAGAGCTAAAGGATTCTCCAGGTCATTCATCAACACTATGCTTCAAGCCTGTAAGCCCTCTTCGGCTAGAGTTTACCATCGAGTTTGGAGGAAGCACTTTGACTGCCGTTCGGCTAGGAATCTTAGCCCCAGGTCATTTCGACTCTCTCGAATTCTTTCTTTTTTGCATGCGGGGCTGGATTTGAGCCTCCGCCTTGCTTCACTGAAAGGGCAGGTTTCAGCCCTTTCTGTTCTCTTTCAGCAGTAGATTGTGTGGTTACCTGATGTTCGCACCTTTCTTCAGAGGGTCCTCCACGTACAGCCTCCATTTGTACCCCTGGTGGCTGTTTGGATTTTGTCTTTGGTTCTTAGGGCCCTTCAGTCTTCACCTTTTGAGCCTTTAGACACAGTGGACATTCGTTGGCTTACCTGGAAGACTGTCTTCCTTCTTGCCATAGATTCTGCAGGTGTCGGATTTGAGTGCATTGCCTGTCGCCTTCTCCGTTTCTAATCTTTCACATGGACAGAGCTATCCTCCAAGCACGACTAGGCTACCTTCCACATCAATCAAGAGATTGTGATTCCTTCTTTCCAGGTTCCGGATTTCTCATCGGGGGAGGCCTCTTTTGATGTCATGCGAGCTCTCCAGATTTACGTGGACAGGATGAAGGACTTGCGTAGGTCGGATTCTCTCTTTGTCCTGTATGACTTTCGTAAACGGGACAGTCAGCTACTAAGCAGTCGCTGGCCAGATGGATCCTTTGACTATTCGTCACACTTATGCTGCGGCGGATCTTCCAGCACCGTCCGTGGTGACTGCACATTCAACCCAGTCGGTGGGAACTTCGTGGGCAGTGCGACGTGGTGCTTCTGCGGAGCAACTGTGTAAAGCGATCACGTGGTCCTCTGCAAATACATTTCTAAAATGTTATTCTTTTGACACCTTTGCCTCCCCTGATGCGGCTTTTGGGCGAAGATGTCTTAGCGCAGCCCAGGAGCGTCCCCATCTTAGAGGATTAGCTTTAGGATGTCCCAGCGTAAAGCCTGTGTCCCCTATGGAGGAAGAAAACAAGGAGATTTATGTGCTTACCTGATAAATCCTTTCTTCGATTCCGTAGGGGACACAGGGCACCCAACTTGACGCACCTGACCTGCTGGGGCTTTGCTCTGCTTCCGGTTCCCCTGCTCATAGTTCTTGTGTGTATGGACCTGAGTGCGTGCCGGTCTTACTTTTCGCCCCTGGCTTTAGGCTTGTTAACTAAACTGAGGTGCCTGTGGCTGGGGGCAGGGTAAGGGGGAGGGGGATTCTCGGCTGTGCTCAACAAGTTTATCCATGTGGTGCCCGGACTCCAACCCACCAACCTATACCCAGCATAAAGCCTGTGTCACCTATATAATCGAAGAAAATGGTTGGACAGGTAAGCACATAAATCTCCTTATTTTGATATGTGACACTGGTATATCTGTGAGTGACTGAGTCTCTGAGTCTGTATACGAAGTGCTACAATGTGGCGGCCGCAGTTTTTCTCATTTCAATTTCTATTGTGCTTTATATACAGACTCACACACAGATATACAAGTGTCACATATCACATTAATCAGCACAGTCTCCTGGTGCATTTTCGGGGAAAAAAAAAGACGTCCAATGCTAGCAGAGTAGCATGGGACCTTGCGGCTCACTCACACCAGGCAAGTCGCGCTGCATAGCGTATTGAGGCTAGATGTATGAGGACACATCTGTATATAATGAGTGACTCTGCTTTATATGGCCCTAGTATCATTCTCCAAATATTAGGCTAGCACAACTGTTTGGGGCTTTCTGGGTTGGAAGCATTGCAAAAAAAGTGCCAGTAACACTGTGCTGCACTGCAGGCGGGAGCAGATGTAACTTGTGCAGAAAGATGTAGATTTGGGAGGGGGGTGTCCTAACTCAAATCTAAATTGCAGTGTAGAAATAAAGCTGCCCAGCATTTGTGGGCCACACGCAAAAGCAGCCAGTATTTACTCCGCATATAAAAATAATACATGTGCTTTTACCCCTTGCATTGCAACATGGTTTGTTCCAGATACAAAGTTACCTTTTTTTTTTTTTCGCTTTGCCCCCAACTCAGAATCAGCCACGTTTCATGTTAGTGTCTGTGTCTGTCTGCTCTATGGGTCTGGTGCTCGGGATGTAGTCAATAGACCGGCGGACGCAATGCTGCTGGTCTAAATCCCGACACAGGACTTAAGATAGGCGTCGAAATACCGACGCCTATCTTAATCCCCAGGGGTGGACTGGGATGGAAAACCAGCCCGAGAAATTTACAGAAGCAGCCCTAATGGGGGCTGGGTTTGTTTAGGGGGTGAGGTCTTTCAAGGTGGACGGGATGCCTCCTCATAGGGTCTGATTCAGAGTTGGACACAGGTGCGGCTTTCCTTGCATTTTTTGCTGCAGTTGTGTCTGTGACTTTATGCAAATGCCGCTAAAATGCCCTTCCCTGTTGTACATCTGTGCGTCCAAAGGTGCAAGAACCGAAACACCCACTGTCAGAGTCTACAGAAGCTGCAATAATGCTCTGTGCGTCTTTAAATGCCACCATCAGTTGCACCACTGAAAAATTCACCAGCCCTATGCTAGATGCAGATCATCCGTCTAAGTATGATCTCCAAAGTGAGCAATTCAGCATCTCTATAAACAACCACTTTCATCGACACGTCACTCCTATAACACACCCATACTCTGTTACGTCTGCTTCTGATTAGCCAACTCCCTGTAAATTGCCCAGGAACGCCCAACACATTTCTAATACACTACACCATTTGGTCCGTGCGCCTGAATCTGTACTGCGACCATGCGCAGATGAATAACATTGCACAAGGAAAAAAAAAAACACTTTGGCCCCCACAAAAGCAGATAAATACATTGGCCCCTACAGAAAACATTAAAACACACAGTGGCCCCTACAGAAAACAGTAAAACACATTGGCACTCACAGAATAACAAAATAAAACATACAGAATTGTCCCAGCCCCCCCCCCCCACAGAAAACGTACCTGTCTGCAGTACGTATGTGTGTTCAGATGTTTAGCGGTGTTCAGGATGGCAACAGCACCAACACAGGAGCTGCAGGATACCCAATAATGAGGAGCTGCAGCACCCCAGGCAGGCACATGCTATGGTGTCCATCCTTCAGTACAATAATGTGTCTGAGGAACGAGTGTAGCCAGCATGTGGGCTGAGATTCTGCATGTCTCGGGGCCTAGTGTGGGTAATTTGGGCTGAGGGGGGCAGGTCGTATATGTCCCATAGGCTGGGGAAGGAAATGGAGGTAGGGTGGGTAGTGTATAGTGTATGTTCCAAATGCAGGGGGGTTTAGTATGGTTAGTGTATATCCCTGGGCTGGGGGGTGTACTTTATGTATTGGGGACCGTGGGGTGGGTTTGGGTATTTATGTCACTGAGGCCGGGGGTTAGTTTAGGTCTATGGGGTCTGGGGATGGGTGGGGGGTTGTGGGTAGTGTTTGTCCCTGGGGCTGCAGGGGGGATGTAGGTGGCAGGGCGGGAAGTATATGTACCTGGGCTGACTAATTACTGTATGTTTTTGGGTAGGGTAGGGTGGGGAGTGTGTGTCTGGAGTAGTGTACGTCCCTGGGGCCAGGATATGGTGACAGATGGGGTGTGAACAGTGCAGAGATGGTGTGTCAGCTGGAGTGGGGATAGTGCTGTGATGGGGTGAGAGCTTGAGTGGGGATAGTGCTGTTATGGGGTGAGAGCTGGGGTGGGGACGGTGCTGAGATGGGGTGAGAGCTGGAGTGGGGATGGTGCTGTGATGGGGTGAGAGCTGGAGTGGGGATAGTGCTGTGATGGGGTGAGAGCTGGAGTGGGGATAGTGCTGTGATGGGGTGGGAGCTGGGCAGGGGACAGTGCTGAGATGAAGTGAGAACACTTACCTAAGCAGCAACGTAGATAAACAGCACTGTGCTCACTCCATCTCAGCACTGTCCCCTGCCCAGCTCCCACCCCATCCAGCGAAACAGCACCAGGATGTATGTAGTCTGGGAGGCTGTGGGGGGCATCCTGCATGATGTGTGCAGAAAATGACGGGAGGATAAAAAGACAGACCTGAGACCTCAGACCAGGTAGATGGAGTACAGACACAGCGGCCGCAGCTTGCAAGATCCACGGCCGCTGTCCCCCCTGTGTACAATTGCGGGCGCCGGCAGCTGCAGCAGATAGCTTCCGGTTGGCGTTCCGCAGCGGAACGCAGCTCCCAGAAGCGCACCACCCAGCCAATGTCAGCCGGCCCGGGTCAGCAGGCTATGGGAGCCGGCTGCCCGCCCGGCAGCGGGTGACATGGGACCGGCCCAGCGGGAATGTTCCCGCAGTCCCGGTGGCCCAATCTGCCCCTGTTAATCCCTAAACTGGAAGACAGTCCCCCGCCATCCCGATCATCGTGTGCCGGGTAAGTATAACACCCGGGGATGGGGGGTTATGTTTAGGGACCCCCGGGGGGACTTTGGGTTAGGCACCCCCCCGGGGTAGGTTAGGATTAGGCGCCACTAGGGCAAGGTTAGGGTTAGGCACCCCCAGGAGGGTTAGGTTTAGGCACCCCTGGGGAGAGGTTAGAGTTAGACACTAGGGGGGGAGGTTAAGGTTAGGCACCCCTAAGGGAGAGTTAGGGGGGGGAGGAGAGGGTTAGGATACTTACCACCGGGCGTCGGGATCTCCTACTGTCGGCCTTCTACTGTCAGGATTTGAACCGGCGGCCATTGGTATTTCAATCCCATTCCCTGGTGCTCAACTAGTCCCTTTATAAACATAAACTGTAACGCTGCTTCTAAGTTCAAAACTGCATGGACCATACCCTCCTGCAATGTAGAACGCGTGACCTGAAAGTCACATGAATGTGAATTGTCCTGAACTGCATTCTAAGAACAGCTGCTGGTATTGTTGTCAGCCACAAGGGGTGACAGGTGGAAATCAGAGCATATTACTGCCAAGTGCTGAAATCCCATATAACTCACTGTGTACTATCATAGTGCTAAACCTTCTGAGAGAATGCTATATCCACCTATCACTCTGTATGGTAAAACATCTATGACCTACTCCTATAGAGCATGGAGTTATCCTGTTCTCATTTGCCCTTAGGATGCAGAATTGTCACTTTTCTTATGTTAGACTAGTAGTGTCCGTTATATTGTGCAGCTATCACTCCCACTCCTGGTACATCAGACCTTACTGGCACAGACCTGAACTAGCTGTGTTCTTTCTTACAGTGGAATAAAGCTGTTGAACTTGCCAAAAATCACAACATGAAAGAAATTGGATCACTGCTCGCCAAGTACGCCTCCCACTTGCTGGAGAAGAACAAGACGCTTGACGCTATTGAGCTGTACCGGAAAGCCAATTACTTCCTGGATTCAGCTAAGCTGCTCTTCAAGGTATATGTCCCTGTAACCACATGTTCCCAGAGGCAAGTGTAATCTTCTCTCACTCATTCACTTTCATAGCGTCGTCAGGGATGGCGGAGTCCTGTGTCTGTCCTGCTGCTGTTTATACAGCCACTCGCACCTTTTTCTCTGTACAGATACCAGCCGATATGCCTATAAATCAGGCTGTAATGTAAACCCAAACGCATTGTGTAACATTAACACTGTAGGGCTCTATTTACTAAGCAGTGTTAGGAGACAGAGTGAAAAGTGATAAGGTGCCAGCGAATCAGTTCCCAACTGTCATTTTTCAAACACAGCCTGTGAGATGGCAGTTGGGAGCTGATTGGTTGGCACCTTATCACTTTCTTATCACTTTTCACTCTGTCTCCTAACACAGCTTAGTAAATAGACCCCTAAAACTTTTATGCTAATTTTATCTGTCTTCGGCCGAGCCAGAGTGCGTCAACAAGGTGCCCCGCGGGGGTCAGCAGTTGTGCAGAGCGGCTATCTGGTCCTCTTTGTACATCTAACTTTTTACAGTTTCCACACTTTTGCCTTTAAGGACGCCATTTCTGGGAGCAAAGTGTTATGCATGGAATTGGTGGAGTGTACCCCCTTCTTTGGTTGACTATGGGACTTCCCAGCAAGCCTGTGTCCCCCAGATAGGGTAAAGATGAAACAGGATTTTTTATTCCGTTTATTACTTTGTGTGCTTTGTTAGATAAATAATGGAAATGCCAGTAGAGGTGGCCAGGTTATGGTGGGTACACACTATACAGATATATCTGCAGATGATGGTTGTTCGTACACACTGAACAACCATCATCTGTGTCTACCCGCAGGTCCCCGCAGCCAGGGCGCGTGTCCCGCCCCCCTTCTCGCGGCTGCCGCTGTGTGTGTACGGGCGGTCTGCCGACCACCCGTACGCACCTGCCGATGGACAGATATGTCTGCAGACATATCTGTCCATCGGTTGTGTAGCACAGCCAATGCGATATGTCGGTGAATGCCGACGTTCACCGACATATCGCGGGTACACACTGCCCGACGGGCAGCAGATACATTGGCCGATCAATTCATTCGGTCAGTGTGTACTCAGCTGGAAGGGGAGGAAGGGTTTATCCTCAATTGAGTTATATATATTATGGCTACACCTCAACCTCCTCACTTAACCCATTGTGTACCAGTGTCTCAGAGGAATCGATTTTACATAGTACATAATGGAAGATGAGTGAGAGAATTTACAGTCCTAATTTAACCTATCATCTCTTCTGGTGAGAACATAAATAAAGCTGCAGGCACCATCGCTGTGTAACTACATAGGGATCTACGAACTGTAGGTGAGACTCCTTGTAAACGAACATTTAAAGCGACAGAAACACAGGTAGGAGGCTCACTAGTATCTGTGGGCAGTGGTGCTTTAAGTCTGACCTGCTAGTAGCTGTCACATTAAGTATAAGATTCCGTCGATGTTGTTACTAATATGCTCATATATGTGAACTAGCTGTTTTGAAAGTGAATTTGCTCTATATTAACTTTTTTTGCTCTGATCATATTAACAAATAGGGCGACCTCCCCGGTATTAAGCTTTTATGGAGAAACTGTTCTAATAATCGCAGCGCGGCTCTTACCCGGGCGTCTAACTTTAGTGCAGACTGGAGCTCCCAAAGCATGAAGGTCCCAGCATGATTAGTGTACGGCTTGCTGACATGAGCGCTCTTACGCTGGGTGCACATTAGACAACCTGAGTACCCAGCCGACGGCAGATGTGACGGACAATATCGTGCGATCCGTACACACCACGCGATTTGGTGAACGACCGCGCGATATGCCATTCACCCCCATCCGCATCTACATGCATGGCATCGTCAGTCACATCTTCAGATTGGCTAGCATGTAAGGCTGACCTGAAGATGCGACCTGGAGGGACGACACCGCGGGAGCGCACATAGTTCGTACACACTTGACAATTGAAACGATTTGTCATTCCGATCCTTCAGAATTGGGCAAATCGTTCATAATATTGTCTAATGTGTACCCACCTTTACAAGGGATAATTTAATCTGTGTTACTTGATTTCTTCTGTAAAAGGTGAACAAGTGCTGCCATCTAGTGATCATCTCTATGTACAGCTACAACCTATTTGATTCGTTGTTCAGGGAGAGACGTTCTGCTTCTTCTTTTATTTCAGGATAGATCTCTTTACATATAAATACATTTTCTTTCATCTACCTCCTCCTTGTAGTTGGATGTTGCCTTGAGAGAGGGCACTTTCTTTCATTTAATAAACCGTACCCTACTGTGTAATATATACTCAGTGGCCATTTTATTAGGTACATCTTTATGTACACATGCCAGTGAATACAAAATATCTAATCAGTCAATCATGTGGCAGCAACTCAATGCATAAAAGCATGCATACAAGGTCAAGAGGTTCAGTTGTTGTTCAGGCAAAACACCAGAATATGGATGAAATTTGATCTGAGTGATTCTAACCACGTAATGAATGTTGGTGCCAGACGGGGTGGTTTGAGTATATCAGACACTGCTGATCTCCAGAGAGTTTCACGCGCAACCATCTCTAGAGTTCCCAGAGCAGGGATCGCAAAACAGGTACCATCCAGTGTGCGTCAGTTCTGTAGGTGAAAACAACTCTTTATTTAGAGAGGTCAGAGGAGAACGACCAGGCTGGTTCAACCTGGCACCAGGAAGATGGCTTGGTTAAATAACCGTGCATTAAAACAGTGGTATGCAGAAGAGCATCTCTAAACATGTTAGTGGATGGGCTACGGCAACAGAAGACCACACTGGGTCCAATCCTGGTCAGCTGAGAACAGGAAGCAGGCTATAGCGGGTGCAGGCTTACATATACTAGACCATTAAAGATATGCTCCCACTCTGACATCACAGTCCAATCACATGTTACCCTGATGCATAGACTGCGTGACTGGACTGTTCTCACTCTGGGGGTGATGTATTAAGAGTATATATTGTGCCATCATATTGGCTCCTGCTTCACTGCATTGCCATGCCAAGCAGGCAGCTGATACGCTAGATTGTATCAATCCCTAATTGTTCGTGGCAGAGCAGGGAAAACTTACCCCGCCAGCGATGTGATCCTGTGAAGGAGCACGTAAGCGATATGTCATTTTCTGATGTATATAAACTGCACATGTACGGGATATATGGGCGGCAGATGTGCATAAAATGTGGGACAAATTCAATAATTTATTGAGTACTAAAATACATTTGCCTGCACAGACGATGACCATTGCTAGCCTCACTAAACATAACCATACCAATATGTTAAAAACAATATGTCAAAAAAGTGAGCTTATAATTTTTTTTTAACAAGAACTCTGGAATTATTGTTGTCATACAATTTTATGTCAATGGTGATAATGATACATGTATGCAGAGACCGTAACGTTAATACATATTAAAGATGGATGTAAGAGTCAAACTGCACTGACACTGTGACATTATTATCCATTCACATAATAACCTGCTGCATACACTGTGTGACTGCACTAACACTGTGACATTATCATCCATTCACATACTAACTTGCTACATACACTGTGTGACTGCACTAACACTGTGACATCACAATCCATTCACATAATAACCTGCTACATACACTGTGTGACTGCACTAACACTGTGACATTATCATCCATTCACATACTAACCTGCTGCATACACTGTGTGACTGCACTAACACTGTGACATCACAATCCATTCACATAATAACCTGCTACATACACTGTGTGACTGCACTAACACTGTGACATTATCATCCATTCACATACTAACCTGCTAAATACACTGTGTGACTGCACTAACACTGTGACATCACAATCCATTCACATAATAACCTGCTACATACTGTATGACTGCACTAACACTGTGACATTATCATCCATTCACATACTAACCTGCTAAATACACTGTGTGACTGCACTAACACTGTGACATCACAATCCATTCACATAATAACCTGCTACATACACTGTGTGACTGCACTAACACTGTGACATTATCATCCATTCACATACTAACCTGCTAAATACACTGTGTGACTGCACTAACACTGTGACATCACAATCCATTCACATAATAACCTGCTACATACTGTATGACTGCACTAACACTGTGACATTATCATCCATTCACATACTAACTTGCTACATACACTGTGTGACTGCACTAACACTGTGACATCACAATCCACTCAAGTACTAACCTGCTACCTACACTGTGTGACTGCACTAACACTGTGACATCACAATCCATTCACATAATAACCTGCTACATGCACTGTGTGACTGCACTGACACTGTGACATTATCATCCATTCACATAATAACCTGCTACATAAACTGTGTGACTGCACTAACACTGTGACATCACAATCCAATCAAGTACTAATCTGCTACCTACACTGTGTGACTGCACTAACACTGTGACATCACAATCCATTCACATAATAACCTGCTACATGCACTGTGTGACTGCACTGACACTGTGACATTATCATCCATTCACATAATAACCTGCTACATAAACTGTGTGACTGCACTAACACTGTGACATCACAATCCAATCAAGTACTAACCTGCTACCTACACTGTGTGACTGCACTAACACTGTGACATCACAATCCATTCACATACTAACCTGCTACATACACTGTGTGACTGCACTAACCCACTGACATTATCATCCATTCACATAATAACCTGCTGCATACACTGTGTGACTGCACTAACACTATGACATCACAATCCATTCACATACTAACCTGCTACATACACTGTGTGACTGCACTAACACACTGACATTATCATCCATTCACATACTAACCTGCTACACACACTGTGTGACTACACTGACACTGACATTATCATCCATTCACATAATAACCTGCTGCATACACTGTGTGACTGCACTAACACTGTGACATCACAATCCATTCACATAATAACCTGCTACATACACTGTGTGACTGCACTAACACTGTGACATCACAATCCATTCACATAATAACCTGCTACATACACTGTGTGACTGCACTAACACTGTGACATCACAATCCATTCACATAATAACCTGCTACATAAGCTGTGTGACTGCACTAACACTGTGACATCACAATCCAATCACATACTGACCTGCTACCTACACTGTGTGACTGCACTAACACACTGACATCACAATCCATTCACATAATAACCTGCTACATGCACTGTGTGACTGCACTGACACTGTGACATTATCATCCATTCACATAATAACCTGCTACATAAACTGTGTGACTGCATTGACACTGTGACATTATCATCCATTCACATAATAACCTGCTACATAAACTGTGTGACTGCACTGACACTGTGACATTATCATCCATTCACATACTAACCTGCTATATACACTGTGTGACTGCACTAACACTGTGACATCACAATCCAATCAAGTACTAACTAGGGGTGTGCACCGGCCACTTTTCGTGTTTTGTGTTTTGGTTTTGGATCTGGATCTTTCTTCGTGTTTTGGATCTGGATTGGTTTTGCCAAAACCACCCTTCCGTGTTTTGGGTTCTGGGTTTTGTGTTTTGGATCTGTATTTTTTTGAAAAAAAGCATAAAAACAGCTAAAATCACAGAATTTGTTGGTTTTTCTGCTCCTATGCTATTATTAACCTCAATAACCTTAATTTCCACTCATTTCCAGTCTATTCTGAATACCTCACACCTCACAATAGTGTTTTTATGTCCAAAAGGTTGCACCGAGGTAGCTGGATGACTATGCTAAGCGACACGAGTGGGCGGCACAAACACGTGACCCATCTAGGCGTGAAACTGCAGTGGCAGACCGGATGGCATTGAAAAACTAGGCCCCAAACTGTACATAATGCAAAGAAAAAAAAGAGGTGCAAGATGGAATTGTCCTTGGGCCCTCCCACCCACCCTTATGTTGTATAAACAGGACATGCACACTTTAACAAACCAATCATTTCAGCGCCAGGGTCTGCCACACAACTGTGGCTGAAATGATTGGTTCGTTTGGGCCCCCACAAAACAAGCTGGCAATTAATCTGTCCCTGCACAAACTGGCTCTACGGAGGCAAGAAGTCGTCCTCATCCTCCTCATCCACAGATTCCTCACCCTCTTCAGTGTTATGTACATCCTCATCCTCACAGAGTATTAATTCGTCCCTGCTGGAACCACAGGTCCCTCTGTACGTTCTGGAGGCTGGTCTCCCTGGAAGAGTTGATCATTCATTTTATGAACATCATCTTCTCCACATTTTGTGGAAGCAACCTCCTACGCCTTTCGCTAACAAGGTTCCCGGCTGCACTAAACACTCTTTCGGAGTACACACTGGAGGGGGGGCAACTCAGGTAAAATAGAGCCAGTTTGTACAGGGACCTCCAAATTGCTTCTTTTTCCTGCCAGTACAGGTACGGACTGTCTGACATGCCTACTTGGATGCTGTCACCGATGTAATCCTTTAACAGACAGACGCACGCTTGTCGCTGCTGCTTTGAGGATTCAAGTGCGGCTACAGCCCACACAATTCACAAAGACAGAAAAAAAAAAAGAATATTTTTATTGTTTGTGGAGCACACTTTGAGGGTTACACCACCCTCTAACAGACAGACGCACGCTTGTCGCTGCTGCTTTGAGGATGCAAGTGCGGCTACAGCCCACACAATTCACAAAGACAGAAAAAAGAAGAAGAATATTTTTATTCTTTGTGTAGCACACTTTGAGGGTGTCACCACCCTTTAACAGACAGACGCACGCTTGTCGCTGCTGCTTTAAGGATGCAGGTGCGGCTACAGCCCACACATTTCACAAAGACCGAAAAAAAAAGAACAATATTTTAATTGTTTGTGTAGCACACTTTGAGGGTGTCACCACCCTTTAACAGACAGACGCACGCTTGTCGCTGCTGCTTTAAGGATGCAGGTGCGGCTACAGCCCACACAATTCACAAAGACATTAAAAAAATAGTTTTTTATTTTTTGGAGCACTTCGTGAGTTACACCACCCTTTAACAGACAGACGCACGCTTGTCGCTGCTGCTTTGAGGATGCAAGTGCGGCTACAGCCCACACAATTCACAAAGACAGAAAAAAAAAAGAACAATATTTTAATTGTTTGTGTAGCACACTTTGAGGGTGTCACCACCCTTTAACAGACAGACGCACGCTTGTCGCTGCTGCTTTAAGGATGCAGGTGCGGCTACAGCCCACACATTTCACAAAGACAGAAAAAAAAAGAACAATATTTTAATTGTTTGTGTAGCACACTTTGAGGGTGTCACCACCCTTTAACAGACAGACGCACGCTTGTCGCTGCTGCTTTGAGGATGCAGGTGGAATCTAGACGGGATTTGGAACCGAGGACACACTACCTCCATCAATTGTCTAAATCCCACTGCACTAATGTCGGATACCGGACGCACGTCTAACACCAACATAGCAGTCAAGGCCTCAGTTATACGTTTTGCTTCAGGATGACTGCTGTCGTACTTCATCCTCATCGCTAGGGACTGTTGGAGGGTCAATTGTTTAGTAAAAGTAGTGATGTTCCTACTTCCTCTCTGGGATGATGAACAACTCCCAGCAGCAGCAACAGCACTAGTAGGAAGTGGTTCTTGATCTTTCCCTATTTTATTTTTATCAGAGAAAGTTTGGTCCTCCATTTATGTTATATTGATATATATACGTGCGGCTAAAGCGCACACAAACACAGAAAATATTTTTTTATTTTTGCTGGAGAGTAGTGCACTTTGTGGGTTACACCACCCTTTAAGAAATGAGCCAGCCGGCTCTTTACTTATGGGACACAGGCGCACGCTTGGCGCTGCTCCTTTGTTGATGCACGTGCAGCCACAGTGCACACAAGTCACAAACACAGAAAATATATATTTTTTTGGTTTGGAGTGTACTTTGGGGGTTACAGAACCCTTTAACGGTCAAGCTAGCCGGCCCTTTACTTATGACACAGGCGCACGCTTGGCACTACTTTGTTGATGCACGTGCGGCTACTGCGCACACAATTCACAAACACAGAAAATATTTTTTTTTTTGGTTTGGACTGGAGTGTACTTTGGGGGTTACAGCACCCTTTAACGGTCAAGCCAGCTGGCCCTTTACTTATGACACAGGCGCACGCTTGGCACTACTTTGTTGATGCACGTGCGGCTACTGCGCACACAATTCAAACACAGAAAATAAATTTTTTTTTGGTTTGGACTGGAGTGTACTTTAGGGGTTACAGCACCCTTTAACGGTCAAGCCAGCTGGCCCTTTACTTATGACACAGGCGCACGCTTGGCACTACTTTGTTGATGCACATGCGGCTACTGCGCACACAATTCACAAACACAGAAAATAATTTTTTTTTTGGTTTGGACTGGAGTGTACTTTGGGGGTTACAGCACCCTTTAACGGTCAAGCCAGCCGGCCCTTTACTTATGACACAGGCGCACGCTTGGCACTACTTTGTTGATGCACGTGCGGCTACTGCGCACACAATTCACAAACACAGAAAATAATTTTTTTTTTTGGTTTGGACTGGAGTGTACTTTCGGGGGTTACAGCACCCTTAACGGTCAAGCCAGCCGGCCCTTTACTTATGACACAGGCGCACGCTTGGCACTACTTTGTTGATGCACGTGCGGCTACTGCGCACACAATTCACAAACACAGAAAATAATTTTTTTTTGGTTTGGACTGGAGTGTACTTTCGGGGGTTACAGCACCCTTTAACGGTCAAGCCAGCCGGCCCTTTACTTATGACACAGGCGCACGCTTGGCACTACTTTGTTGATGCACGTGCGGCTACTGCGCACACAATTCACAAACACAGAAAATATATTATTTTTTTAGCACTTGGGGGGAGCACCCCTGATGGACAGAGCACCCCCTGGACAACACTACAGCACCTCTTTAGGACTGGGACACTGCACAGGACTTTGGAGTGGACACAGCCCCTATGGAGAACTGACTGCACAACACAGTCCAGCCAGCCCCTATGGACTTTGAAGTAGTGGACACAGCCCCTATTAACAACAGCAGCACAGCACAACACAGCCAGCCCCTATGGACTTTGAAGTAGTGGACAACAGCAGCACTACACTACACTACACTACACAGCCCTAACTCCCACCCTCCCTCTTCACTGTCCACAGCCGAGTGAGAAAATGGCGCCGACGTGGGTACCTTATATAGGATCCAAAACCCGCGAGACTCGGAAGGCGGGATGATGACGTTTTGCCTCGATTTCAGATCCGAGTCAGGCGGGAAAAGTCGAGCCTGATTCGGATCGGACTCGGATCGGGGGGGTTCGGATTTCAGAAATCCGAACCCGCTCACCCCTAGTACTAACCTGCTACCTACACTGTGTGACTGCACTGACACTGTGACATTATCATCCATTCACATAATAACCTGCTACATACACTGTGTGACTGCACTGACACTGTGACATCACAATCCATTCACATAATAACCTGCTACACTGTGCGAGTGCACTGACACTGTGGCATCACAATCCAATCACATACTTACCTGTTGCATACACTGTGACTGCACTAACACTGTGATATCACAATCCATTTACATAATAACCTGCTACACTGTGTGACTGCACTGACACTGTGACATCACAATCCAATCATATACTAACCCACTACATACACTGTGTGACTGCAGTAACATTGTGACATCACAATCCAATCACATACTAACCTGCTACATACACTGTGTGACTGCACTAACACACTGACATTATCAGCCATTCACATAAAGGTTGAGTCTCCCATATCCACAGAATTACAGAATTATTTTGGCATGACTGAGATAATGAAACCTTTTGATTTTTGATGGTTCAATGTACACACACTTTGTCTAAGGCACAAATTATTAAAAATATTGTATAGAATTACCTTCAGGCTGTGTATATAAGGTATATACGAAACATAAATTAATTTAATTTCTGTACACAAACTTAGCTTGAGCAACAAAATTATTGAAAATATTGTATAAAATGACCTGCAGGCTGTGTGTATAAGCTAAATACAATGTTGTAGAGGCAACCTGCGCCCTCCAGACTGCAGCTCAGTCACACACCCAGAGTGCACCACAACTCCAAACCTTGAAATAAAAACAAAACGGGTGGTTCAATAAGCGCTGTCTTCCAAGACCATACGAAAGTCCTTCTTGATTGATGCATGAACAAACCTTAATATAGTGTATGAGAAAATTCTGAACACAAAGATACCTTGATAGGAACGCATTGTTTATTAAGGAGGTGAGTCGTGGAATCAAGACTCCATATCAACAGAAATATTTTACAAGATTAGCAGAATTCGCTGTGTATTTTCTTTTTATCTTAGAGTGACAGTCCCAATCAAGAAGGTCTTTCGTATGGTCTTGGAAGACAGCGCTTATTGAACCACCCGTTTTGTGTGTATAAGCTGTATATAACACATAAATGCATTCTGTGTGCATATTTGGGACCCATTCCCAAGATATTTCATTATGATATGCAAATATTCCAAAATATTCCGTTATCCAAAATACCCCTGGTCCCAAGCATTTTGGATATGGGAGACTCAACCTATACTAACCTGCTACATACACTGTGTGACTGCACTAACACTGTGACATCACAATCCAATCACATACTATCCTGCTACATACACTGTGTGACTGCTCTAACACTGGGATATTATCATCCATTCACATACTAACCTGCTACATACATCACAATCGAGATGTAGTTAGGATACCGGCGGGCGCCCGCCGATATCCCGACGGCCACATCCCGACATGGGACTAAAGATGGGCGTCGAAATCTCGATGCCTATCATTATCCCCACTACTAAATCCCGACACCCGGCTTACCGAACAAGGGTAAGCCGGGTGTATTAGCGTGTAGCCACAGGGGGGGAGACTTAGCGTTAGGGACCCCCGGGAGGACTTAGGGTTAGGCACCCCCCCGGGAGGGTCAGAGTAGGGAAAGGGGGGGTTAGGGTTAGGCACCACTAGGGGGGGGGTTAAGGTTGGGCACCCCTCCCTGGGAGGGTTAGGTTTAAGGTGCAGAGAGGGGGGGGTTAGGTTTAGGTACTCATGGGGGGAGGTTAGGGACTAACGGAGGGAGGTTAGGCTTAGGCACCCCTAAGGGAGGGTTAGGGGGGTGAGAGGGCAGGGTTAGACTACTTACTTGATGCTGTCGGGATTCCAACCCGTCTGGCTTCCACTGTCTGTATTTGATCCGGCGTCTAAACAGTCGCCGGCATTACATACCGATTCTGTCACAATCAAATCACATACTAGCTACAAACACTGTGTAACTGCACTGACACTGTGACATCATCATCCATTCACATACTAACCTGCTACATACAAGGTGTGAAAACAGGTGAGTCATAGTGCAGTCAGGTGAGTCATAGTGCAGTCACAGAGTCTATGTAATTGGTAAGTCTATGATTGGGTGATGTCACACAGTGAGCACAGTGCAGTCACATGGTCTATGTAGCAGGTTAGTCTGTAATTCAATTATGATGTCACAGAGTGAGCATACTGCAGTCACACGATCTGTGTAGCAGGTTATTCTGTAATTACACTGGTGGCCAAAATTGCGGACACTTTTTGAAATATGAATGTTTTTCAACTTCGACTGCTTATCAAAACAATACACTTCATGCAGTGCAATGATTCATATATCAAATGAAAGGAAATTTTATGCTAAATGCTAAGGGTCAAATATTTGCATTACAAGGGAAGTTATGCAGTGAAAACACTTAAGGCCCCCATACACGACACAATATACGTGCCGATCCGTCGGATCGGCACGATATAGGTGCTATATCGTGCCGTGTATGGGCACAATATTGTACCTGATATCGTGCTGCGCGCTCCTGCGGGGTCGTACATCGCATCCCCAGATCTTCCTGCAGAACCATCTGATCTGGGATGCGATGTACGATGCCATTCAGATGAAGGAGGGGGAATCCGGCATATCATGAGGACCGCACGATTGCCGGCGGTGACCGAACGATCTGTCTGCTGACTGATTGGCAATCGCCCTTCACGGTGCATCGCATCGTGTATGGGCACCTTTAGGGTGAAAATCCCTGTGTACTTATGATGTTACTGTCCTATCAGTATTTTGTTGGGTATCCTTTATTTTTCAAGACAGCAGAACAGAGACGTGGCATTGAGCATACCAATGTTTGGAGCTCTTCCTTCTTTATTATGTGGTGCCATGAGACAATTAAAGCCTCGATTAATTGTCTCTTATTCAGATGGACACCTCGGATGTACCAGTTTTTTCAAAAGGAGCCACAAATGTTCTATGGGGTTCAGGTTTGGGCTGTTTTCTGGCCATTCCAGCACCTGCATGTCATTCTCCATGAACCACTGTTTGCGTATCCATGCAGTGTCGCAGGGAGCAAAATCCTGATGGGGAAAAAAATGGGGCATTATCTGGGAAAAGATCCCTGATAGAAGGTAGAGGTTTTTGTTGTAGGATGGTGTCAATGTACTTTCTGCTATTCAGTGTGCCATCTATGACATAAAGGCGGCCTACAGCATCTGCTGTCATACATGCCCAGATCATAACACTTGTCGGATTCTTTGTTGTCGCTTGAATGTGGATGTACCTCTTCCCCGATGCGACGTCTCCGATATCTTCTCCCTTCACTACCAAATATCGATATCTCTCCTATCAACTACAGTCAGGTGCATAAATATTGGGACTCCAGACTTTCCAGCGTTCCAGACTTCAGGCAGTAATTGCCTGCAAAGGATTTGTAACAAAGTATTAAAAAGTGAAAGTATGATTTAGGATTGTTTAGTTTGTCCCATTACTTTTGGCCCCTTAAAAAGTGGTAGGCACATACAGAAACCGTTGTAATTCCTACACCGTTCACCTGATTGGATGTAATTACCCTCAAATTAAATCTGAAAGTCTGCAGTTAAAGCACATCTTGTTTGTTTCATTTCAAAGCCATTGTGGTGGTGAATAGAGTCCAAAATATGAAAATTCTGTCAATGTCCCAATATTTATGCACCTGACTGTAGTTATCTCAAAGCCAACGCTGGAATCCCGTCAAGGGAGTTAAGATAGGCATCTAAACTTTTTACACGTTGTCATTATGGGATATTGTGTGTACAATTTTGAGGACAAAAATGAATTTATTCCATTTTGGAAAAAGGCTGGAACATAACAAAATGTGGAAAAAGTGAAGCGTTGTGAAATACTTTCCAGATGCACTGTAGATACGGAGAGCACGAACTACATCCAGGGAGGCTTCACCTACAGAAGATCTGGAGCCTGAAAAGCTGAAACAACAATTTCTTCATTCACATGAAAACGGGACACTACCTTAGGAAGGTAACCCTCCCTTGTACGAAACAGCTTTATCCTGGTGAAAAATCAAAAATGGGAAGCGACAAGAGAGCGCTGCCAAATCAGAGACTCTGTGAGCAGATGAAATTGCAAGAAGAAAAGGTGTCTTTGCTGTTAACCACTTCAAATCCACAGAGTCCAAAGGTTCAATTGGGGAAGTTTGTAGTCCCTTGAGAACCAAAGACAAATCCCACGGTGCTACCGGTGGAACAAAAGGAGGCTGAACTCTCAAAACTCCTTGGAGAAAAATTCTAATATCTGGTAATGAAGCAATCTTCTTCTGGAACCAGACTGACAGTTCAGAAACCTGCACTTTCAAAGTGGCCAGGTGGAGACCACGGTCCAAACCTGTCTGAAGAGAAGCCAGTACCCTGGAAATCCTGAATATCTTATGATCATACTTCCTATAGGAACACCATTGACCAAAAGAATACCAAACTCTGTACTAGATGCGAGCAGAAGCAGGCTGCCGTGCTCTAATCATTGTCTGAATTACAGAACTGGAAAAACTTTTTGCTCTTAAGATGGAAGATTCAAGAGCCACGCCATTAAAGCTACACGAGATAAGTCCGGATGTTGGCAGGGACCCTGCATTAGCAGATCCTGCCATAGAGGAAGAGGATATGGACTGTCTATGGACAGATTCTGTATATCGGTGAACCAATGACGCCTGGGCCAAGCCGGAGCCACCAGTATTACTGTTCCTCCTTCCTGCTTAAATTTTTTGAGAACTCTTGGAAGTAGAGAAATCGGAGGAAAGAGATACGCCAGCTTGAAGTCACATCTTACTGCCTGTGTGTGCACAAAGGCTGCTGATGGGTCTCTGGACCTGGACCCGCACCTGGGGACCTTGTGGTTGAGGTGTGACACCATGAGATCTATCTCTGGTAGACCCCATTTGTTTACAAGGAGCTGAAACACTCCCAGATGGAGAGACCACTCTCCGGCATGTATGCCCTACTGACTTAGGAAGTCTGCTTCCCAATAGAGTACTTCCGGTATGAATATTGCCGAGATGGCCGGAAGGTGACATTCTGCCCAAATCAGAACCTTTGTCATTCTTTCATGGTTGCATAACTTGTGCCTCCCTGATGATTGAGGTAGGCCATTGTAGTTGCATTGTCAGACTGGAACTGGACTGGACTGCCCTGGAGCAGGTCCTGTGCCCTGATAAGTGCTTTGTATACTGCTCACAGTTCCAGAATGTTTATTGGCAGATGACTTTCTTGAATTGTCCATCTTCCCTGAAAGGTGTGACGACCTGTCATTGTCCCCCCATCCGCGAAGGCTGGCGTCGGAGGTGAGAAACACCCAATTTGGAATCCAGAACGGGCGCCTTTTGTTTAGATGATTCTTTCTCAGCCACCACAGGATGGAGTGATGAACCTCTGGAGTGAGAAGGATACTCTGAGACCATAATAAATGATGCTGTCCGTTCCACCTGGAGAGAATCAATCTTTGTAGAGACCTGGAATGGAACTGAGTATAACCCACCATGTTGAAGGTGGATACCATTAATACCAGGATCTGCATTGCTAATAGAATGGATACCATTCGCTTGCGTATTCGCAATGATAGATCCTCAATCTTGTCCTCTGGCAGAAACACCCCAAGAATCCAGAAACACTCCCAGATAATTTCTTCCAATTGATTATCCAGCCATGCCTTTGTAGGCAGGCTATGGTCATTTGAAGATGGTTTTGTAACATAACCGGAGTCTGCGCCAATATCAGAAGGTCGTCCAGATATGGCAGAATTCTGGCTCCCTGATGCCTGAGAAAGGCCTTCATGACTGGCATTATTTTGGTAAATACCCGGGGAGCCGTAGATTGGCCAAAGGGTAGAGCCTGAAATTGGTAATGTTGCTGAAGGACAGCAAACCGTAAAATTTGTTGGTGGACTGGTATAATAGGAACATGCAGATATGCATCCTGAATGTCCAAGGAAACCATGTAATCCCCCTGGCTCCATTGCCAAAATAATTGACTGAAGAGTTTCCAACTTGGGTACATGGATAATCCTGTTGAGGGTTTTTAGATTTAGTATAGGGCGATAAGCCCCATTCGGTTTCTGAATCAGAAAAAGATTGGAATAATAAGCCCTTCCTTGTTGAGACACAGGAACTGGGACTATTACCCCTGCCTTTAGCAGGGAGTGAATGACTCCCTGAAAAGCTAAAGCCTTGTCCACATCTGATGGAGGATCTGCAAAAAAACTTCTGATGGGGATGTCTCCTGAAAGTGAGTGAGTGATCCTGAGAGACCACGTCGCAGACCCAGGCATCTGTTGTTGCTTGACGTCAACAATTCGAAAACTGAAGAAGTCAGCCTCCCACCCCGGGGTCCCCCAGGAGAAGGCCTGATCCATCAGGCCGAGGGCTTGTTGTCCAGTTTAGAAGCTGGACGTCTTGCCGGGCCAGACCTCTTAGTTTGTCGCTTAGACTTGTGAAATCTAGTTGGCCTAGAGGAACACTGTTCTTTTGCTCGTCCCTGAGGACGGAAACACTAAAAGGAAAACTGCCTAGATTTAGTATTTTACTTAGATGGCAGACCTGCAGATTTTGAAGCCGCCAGAGTAGTGATTATATTATCCAATTCTGCTCCAAAAAGTACCTTTCTATAGAAAGGTAAGACTTCCAAGGCCCTCTTTGATCCCGTATCAGCTTTCCAAGATCTTAACCAATGGGCCCTGCATGCCACTATTGATGCTGCGGATACCCTAAAAGCTAAAATTCCAGCATTCACTGCAGCCCCTCCCAGATAGGAAGCTGCTTCCCGTATGTAGGAGATATTCATCATCTGTTCTCTGGTAGCACTTGGTAGTGAATCTGCCAATATCCCTATCCATTCTTCAACAGCTTTGGCTACCCAGGCTCCAGCCATAGCTGGACGAGCAACCACTCCAGATGACGAAAATATTGCTTTAAGACGGGCTTCAGTCTTTTTATCTGTGGAATCCTTCAGTGAAGATGCTGATGGAATAGGCAATGTAGCATTTCTGATTAAATGTGTTATATGAGCATCCACAGTAGGAGGTACCTCCCATCCTGAATATCTAGGACTGATCTAACCGCCCTCACTAAAGAAGGAACATCCACCATGGACGGATGACCCTGGAGAGGAGCCCTGTGCATCATCTGATCCCCCTGTTGATGTGTCTGAATTCATATGTTGGGCAGACTGATAGAAAGATAACTTGCGCTTAGGCGCTTTGGTCACTACCGATCTGTTATCAACATTAGATGGTGCCATACTCTGACTAGAATGGCCATAAACATCCTTCCATGAAGGAGGCATAGGAGGTGCAAACATGGCATACTGTGGACACCCCATCCAAGGAGGATCATGGGAGCAGCCATACGATCCACAACCTTCATCATAACCTGGGAAAAAGAGGCAACCCAAGATGGCTCTTGCAGAGACAGGTAAACTGGACTGATGAGGTGGCTCTTTATAACAGACAACACACAAACCATCTTTTACCTCCTGAGAGAACACATAAGCCGTGCATGACTTACATGGAACCAGCACAGGCTGCCCCCCCACCCCCTCTCCTGTTTCTGTTTCCCTTTATCTTTTGACATGTTCAAAGTAAAGGCAATAAATGCAATGTTATGTGACAGCCTTCACAAAATCTTAATGAATGTGAAGTACTCAGAAAGAAACCTCCACCCCAAGAGGATGGAGAGAAAACAGTGATAGTTACAATTGACAGATTTAGAAATAAAAGACAGTGTTAATCAGCAGTGTCAGTCACATACAATGAATATGTAATATAATTACAATCGGCTCTAAATCAAATACAGCATCGCCAATGAATGGTAAGACATAGAGCACCTTATACCTTAACCATGGGAGAGACATACATCGAGACTGACCCAGACCCTCCTGAGACCAATAGCTACAGGGTGCATTGAGCATGGATCGTGAGTGTCTCATTCACGTGGAGGGTAGGTGGAGCAACCCAGACGCACAAAACCCTTCGTAGGGACTGCGTCTGGGTCGGAGCTGCCATGGGTGCACCTACCTCCCCTAAGCTGCGTTAACCAGCTGGATACGCTGGCCTTGTGGCAGTAGATAGCGTCTGCTGCCGATCCCCGGCGTCAGACAATAAGGCCCCGGCTGGTGTAATGAGGTCGCAGACAATCCCGGGCCCTGACAGCAGCGGCTTCTGGTGTGTCTCTAACACCAAAAGCAAGGACTGCAGCGCGCAATTCCTCATTAGCGAGGAATCGCCTTAACTGACATCTCCGAACATCTTGTGCAGTCCAGGTTGCAGTATTGCTGCTAAGCTCAGCCGCGACCCGCCAAAAACACCACCACAATTACTCATGTTGCGGCCCGGCGGAGGTAGATGGAACCGCAGTACGTGCATCTTAATTCAGACGCTTGGTACTGTCATCTCAGAAAAACATAAAATATTAAATAAAAGCTTAGGACTGCTCTAAGCAGACCTCCTGTTACAAAGGTGCGTCTTGATCCTGCCACACCAAACGAATAACTGAAGTCCTATGGCTAGGGTCGGGGTATATATGGGGAAGGACCAGGGGCATTCTGGGACCAGAAGCTTTGACTGTTTGGTGCCTGGTCTTCCAACCATAATATCCCCATGGTATCCCTGTGGATCCCTATGGACCCCGAAGAAATCAGTTAAGTGGAAAAATACGGGAACACTTGCATGTATTCCCGCAGCGGCACAAGCTCCTACCTTATCACATAAGCCCTCTGGTCTGTCCTGTGGAGCCTCTTTAGCCAAAACTGAAGTATCCCAGGCAGCCACCAGGATGTAAGAAAGTGCCCATGCTCCCTGCTCTACACTGTGTACCCCAATGTTTAGATTCCTTTGTTCCCCAGTGGACTATGAGAAATAGATTTACCCTATGACAAATAAATGTATATTCCGTATTTCTCCAGATAACTATGAATGGAACCACAATGCTTCTCTGTCCGGAACACACATACTCTTCATTTTATAATTATAGACGACTGTCTTTTCAGTCTCCGTGAGTGGTGTTAGCCGGACAAGTAGAAATTAGTGTATATTACTGTAAGGGACAGGGGTTTAATTAAAAAAAAAAAAAAAAAAATGTGATTTGTGCTGTTCTAGATTGCTGACGAGGAGGCGAAAAAGCGGACAAAGCCACTTCGTGTGAAGAAGCTGTACGTCCTGGCAGCGCTGCTGGTGGAGCAGTACCACACACAGATGAAGAACACACAGAAGGGGAAACTGAAAGGGAAACAGACAGAGGTATAATAACATCTCGCTCCTCAGTGTATCATCTTTGGAGGAAATTGATGTTAACTGTGTAACCTATAGCAGCCAATCAGATTCTAAATCATTTCTAATACAAACATCTGATTGGTTGTTATAGATTGTGATTTTTTTTTTTTTAACCTGTGCTCCAGTTTTCTTATATGTATCTTGTGGGTGACTTGTATTAAAGAGTCACTAATGAGAATGTTGCACATGGCAGATAAACGTTTTATATATTAGGTGATAAATAGAGCATACCTTCTGGGAGAAGTGTAAATTGGAAAAGTATGTTGTGATAAGTTAGCAATGTATGCAGCACATGTTCTGAATGCTGGTACCAGTCACCAAATGTTATATTTTAGGCTACATCTGCGTTAGCGGGCCTGCTAGAGGAGGAGAGCTTGTTGTCTGACAATCGGATAATAGACAACGCCTGGCGAGGGGCGGAAGCCTATCACTTCTTCCTGTTGGCTCAGAGGCAGCTGTATGAGGGATATGTAGATGCTGCCATGAGTACAGGTGAGAGATTATGTACTGGATACCATTACTAGAAACCAGTACTGTATGTTCATGCTCAATCAGTCTCTGATTTTTCATTGCAAAAACTCTGTGTGGTGTTTAGGATCTCCTCTTTACAGCTGTAGGGGTCTATTTACTAAGCAGTGTTATGAGACAGAGTGAAAAGTGATAAAGTGATAAGGTGCCAGCCAATCAGCTCCCAACTGTCATCCCACAGGCTGTGTTTGATAAATGACAGTTAGGAGCTGATTGGCTGGCACCTTATCACAGACTTATCACTTTTCACTCTGTCTCCTAGCACTGCTTTTAAAATAGACCCCTTAGTTATTTCATGCCTATTGCTTCTTTGTTTCTTCTAGCCTGCTATCATTTATTTACTGGATGGATTTGGAGTGCTATAAAACCACCCTGCATTGTTCCAACTGCCTCAATACCACAAAAGATACAGCATTAACCATACATGGTACCAGGGCCGTAGACAGCCGGCCCGGTCCCCATTACTATGGAGAGGGTGTGGCCTAATTGCGGGAGGCGTGGCTGCGTGCTGCCCTCAGCCCAGCGCAAATCAGTGTGATTGCTCCCCCTCACAGACAGAGGAGACTGCTGCCGCTCAGTGGGAGCGGTGAGCAATCTCCCACTGCAACCCAGCACGCAGCAGCGTGTGCTGGGCTGCTGACAGGTAAGGAGTGGGGGCAGTGTCGGACCCGAGCCCCCGCTGGGCCCCACTAACAAGCCCGGGCCTGGGTAATTTGTAGCTGCCCCCCCCTTCGACACCCCTGCATGTTAGCAGTTGAAGTCTCCTGGCTTCAATGTACATCTAGTCTTAATATGCCACGCAGCGCAACTTGCCTGGCATAAGCGAGCCTCCAGGTCCCGTGCTAGTCTACACGTCCAACGCTAGCAGAGTCTCACAGGACCTGGAGCCAAGTGGGCTTTTAAGGACACATCTGTATGTCAATTCTGTTTAACCAAAAAATGCAAGTATGATTATAATTCATCCTATAATGCTACTTAGCAATTCCTAATATTTATTACCAGTTATTTATATAGTGCAGACATATTCCACAGCGTTTTACAGAGAATATTTAGTCACTCACATTAGTCCCTGCCCCAGAGGAGCTTACACTCTATATTCCCTATCTCATGGACACACAAACTAGGGTTCATTTTGGTCAGAAGCCAATTAACCCAGACTAAAATCTTTGGTCTACACACAATGAGGCTGCCATTATTTAAGTGGCTTTTGTATATAAAAGTCTGTATTCTATCATTTAAATGACTTCAGATTTAAATAGTCCTTTGTCTCTAAATGTGTATTCGTCACTTCCAGCTCTACACCTGAGAGACTATGAAGACATCATTCCTGCTGTAGAGATCTATTCCCTCCTTGCGCTTTGTGCCTGCGTGAACAGAGCCTTTGGTACATGCTCCAAGGCCTTTATTAAACTGGAATCTTTAGAGTCGCTGAGCCCTGAACAGAGACAGCAGTATGAAGACCTGGCTTTAGAAATCTTCACCAAGCACAGTCCAAAAGACAGCAGGAAAGCGGACGTCGAGGTCTTCCTAGAAGGGTTTGTATATTGCCTGGACACACGGGCACCATCTATAATGCAGATGCCAATGCGGCTGATCTACAACTGGGAGCTCTCTGTAAACTGGGTTCTGCAAGTAATTGTGCAAATAAGAGGCTGTAATTCATAGCTGGGACTTTTCTAGTACATTGTAAGTATGGAGAACAAACATCTTATCGGTTGATGTGTGTTACAGAATATTTTGTGCACGGTCACTTCAGCGACGTTCGTCACAGTTGTGTAGGCGAGCATAAATATATGGATAATGTAATCCCTATTGACTTCTAATATCCCACTAGTTCATAGTGTATTATCCTTTTATAATATGCATTAGCACATTTATGACAAAGAAATTAACCATTTTAGTATTTTTATTCCCATTTTACCAAGTTATACGTATTCTTTTTTTTTTATTTTCTTTTAAAGCTGCACTACCGCCTAGAAAAGGATTACACTAAGGTGCCTCCTCCCGTCTTCTCTCACCTTGCTACAGCCCAGGGTTTGCTTAATGCGGCTAGTTTCCTGCCCATTACAACTACAGCCCTAAGCAAATACTAGGAAGTGTGAGCGGGATTGAGACTGGTTCTCTTTCTCTCACACCCTCCCTCCGCCACCATTTATAGCTGGTTAGCTAAATTGACTTGTCGATTCTGTACTAAGGAGCCACCATGGCTCCGGGAAAAGATGGTTGTATGTAGCAGCCATGGAGCCCCGGAAAGAGCCGCTTTTACCACGTAGTAATTAATGAAGCTTTAATTTTCTTCTTTTTATTTAGCGCAAGGAAGGTTTTAGCACCATTTATGTTTTGTCAGATTGTTCAACCTGTGATAGACTTCTTATGCATAAATGTGGGTGCCAGGAGCAAGTGCTGGGTGCTACAGATGTGCCCACATACATCTATCCCTCATGTGCTACAAGTCGCGCCACACATAACATGGGAGCTCAGTGTGACTTCTTAGCGCCGAGCGTCTTTTTACCTTCAAATGCATCTTATTCACACAACAATGCAACTAGATATCACAAGCGGCTTCTGCTGATTAAAATGATATTCAGCATGCCTATGTTCTGTGAGCGACTGCGGGTGTATCTTCATGCACTACGTTAGTGTTACAGCCACTGACACTGTATTGTAGAGTTTCACATGCAGATAGACCCGCAGTCACACACAGAACGCATGCCGCATAGCATTTTAATCAGCAGAAGCTGCTTGTGCTATCTAGTCGCATTATTGTGCAAATAAGATGCATTTGAAGGTAAACAGATGCTCGGCGCTACCGAGTCACGCCATGGCATGGCACGACTAGAAGGGCTGTATAACACGCAAGGAGGCTAGATGTATGTGGACCCATCTGTCAGGGCTGTCTTAATAGCAGTGTGGGCCCTGGGCAAAGCAATGCACTGGGGCCGCTACCCAACCATTCATGGGAAATGTTTTTACAGTAAATGGTCAATAAAATGAAACTTTTAGATTTAGTATTACTTTCAACAAAATCAGTTTAAATATAAGAAAAAAATTTAAATGTTAAATAATTGGCAAACCAATATTTATTTAATATTAATCAACACAAATGTTCTTAAAACAAGTACAATAAGACACAGGACATTGCTGGGCTACAGCACTGCTCATATACACAGCTAGAAAACTGCTGAGTACAATGCTATTCTGTAATAGTAATATTCCTGGATGGTGGGCCATTTTTTCAGTTGTGCTTGTTTTACATATGATCACGGTGAGGGGCTAGTTTATTATTTTCGATTCCCAACCTTAATGAAGGACACAATAATGCCCTTTGCCCAGTCAGACCCTGTCATGGAAAACAGGGACAGGGGGGCTCTTACCGAAGACAGCCCTGGCCTGGTCACGCGGTCGGGACGCAGTGGTGGCTCACCTAGCAGAGGTGAGGAGTCTCCTGTCCTGACTCCTGAGGAGCTAAGAGAGACCGGGACGGACAACGACTGACCCTTACGTGACCGGTCCAGCAGCGGCTCCAGTCTCCAGACACTGCACGGCAGTTGGTGGGCGGAAGCGGCACACTAGGAGCCATCTGGCCTGGGCGGAGCAGCTGCGGCTTACGCATCAAGGTAGCTAGTCAGCAGTCGTCTCTCAGAGAGACTCTGACTGGCGCAGACTGGCAACGGCGTTGGGTCATTGGTGAGTACTTGTCAAGCGTGGGGGGGAGTCGGTTCCGCTCGTCACCGGGAAGGGGGGGAAATGACACAGTGGTGCTTTTAAAAAAAAAAAAAAAAAACTGTCCGCGGCTGCAGTGGGGCTGGCGGGCCCCTTGATGCTTCAGGCCCTTGGGCAAGTACCCAAAAGGCCCAATGGTAGAGACGGCCCTGCCATCTGTATACAAGCAGAACAACCTGGCTAGGGAAAATAACATCTAGGAAGAAGGATGTAAAGCAGAAGAGCAGTAACTATTGTAGAAACAGTGTATTAACTACAATGTAATATTTATCACTCCTTGGCATAAATGAGCTATGTCCAGAAATGGAAACCGTATTGCTGATGACAGCGACAACATTAATGCTCTTTTGCAGACTTTATACAAGTAATTATTCCACTCACATGTTCATATTCCACAGGTCAGTGTTACACATATATAGGTGTCCGCATAGATATTTGGATTATCTGATTATCAGCCCTGCTGGATATCATTATATTTATGGTGCTGAGAAAACCTCTGCACCATTATTTCTCTAATCTGGGCTTTGTAGTGCTGACAAGGTGGCCTCCATCATCTTTGTATCTGGGCATAGCAGCCTTTTTCCCCCTGTCTGTCTGTCCAGTCTAATACGTTACCTATTGCTTTGGGTTGACATGATACGTTAATACTTTGCTATGAATGCTTGTGCATTGGTGATGTAGGCCACATGTATGTTCTTTTCTGTACAAACGTTATATAAGTCCGTCTTGAATAGTTGGAGCTGAGAGGAGTAATGATCTGCATCAAATTATTAATTTAGATTTTCTTTCCTTCCAACAGAGCGGAAGGGAAACTCCCAACATGCATTGCTTCAGGGAGACCCATCACGGAGTACCAGTTCTGGATGTGCAGTGTCTGTAAACATGGCGTACAAGACGGCGAGATCGCTTCTTACAGCTTCTGCCCTCTCTGCCACAGCTCCACAGCATGAGCGCCTCATTGTACACATCATTTCACTGTAAATACACAACACTATAATTATGGTGGGGGACCATTTCCCAGTCACACCGTACTACAGCTAGTCAGAGAATATTTTAGACATAATAAACATTAAATAGGAATAAAAATAAATCTATATTTCTTGTCCATTTCCTACAGTACAAGTTGTGAGGTACATTTTGCTTGGGATATGTTACCTATAAAACACACCTGTAATCTGCAGGCAGTGGAGGCAGCCATCTTGTACATAGACACTGCATCCGTGGAGAAAAATCAACAGGTATTGGCGCTAAGTCAGGTTCCAACCAGAAGGATGAAATGCAATAAATAACATAGGAAGATACTTAGTCCAAATAATAAATGATGTGGTGAAAAGATTCTTGTAGTTAACTTGTGTGAAAGGAAAAAGAGAAACACAACTCATGGTGTAGTAGGTTCTGACCAATCAGTCACCCAAAGTGAATGTAGATAAATCTTTATAGGGTGATGAGAGATGGAGGACCAAAAAAAAATCTCAATTCCCCTTTATAATAGGAAAGAGCGTACCCAAGTCACAATGGAGTGTAGTAGGTGATGTATATAATGGTATCTTTGGGGGCGATTCAATTCAACGCGTATTGAATAGTGCCGGGAGCGAGCTCCCGGAGCTATTCAATTCCGTGCGCTGTGTGGTCATCGCGCCTTAACAAGGGTGTTCAGGCTCGGTAACCGCCATTCTCTGACCAAAGTGCCGGGCGAGCGGCTGTTAGCACCACGCTATGCAGAAAAACAGCCTCGCACCCGGCACTTTGGTCGGATTTCTCTTAGCATCCCCAGGGGAGGTGCGAGAAGAAATCCTTAGCGCGCCCAAACAGCGCGATGTATTGAATAGCTTCAGGAGTCCCTCCCGTCACTATTCAATAGCGCGCTGAATTGAATCGCCCCCTTTACGACTTAGAACACTTCCACCTCGTGTGGAATAAAAGGCAGTTCACCCCAAATTCACTGTGATCACGGACAGGTTATTAATTCCATACTCACAAGAAGAAAGACTGTGCTGTTCCTATGGGTTTCTTTGTTGTACACATCAGTGTCCCTATAGATACTCCTTATTGACTAATGCAGTTCATTGCTGCAAGACAGGGTCATCTTACCTCCGTGCGCTGCAAGTCGCGTTAAACACAATGTTACGTTATATGGTCAGCGGCTGTGACGCTGTAACGTAGCATTTTGCATGCTCATAGAACCCGCAGTCGCACGCAGAACATAGGAATGCCGCATATCACTAGAAGGGCCGTTTAACACGTAAGGAAGTACGATGTACAGTATGTGGACACATCTGTATGTATAGAGGATTAGAAGATATCACAGTATCCGTGAGCATGCAGAATATCAGGGTCCGGTGACATCACTGAGACAAGGAGGAGGCAGCTATTTATTATAATGCAGCCTATTCATTTATAGTGACATATTGAAGGCACTTTTTATAGGGATAACATCACATTGTAAATGTATTGTGTTTATTGTATCGTCCTGTAATTATAACTGAAACAGTTTTATATTACAATTTAATTTTATGTTTTAAAAGTCGTATGTGTTTTCAAAACTGTAGTCTCTGATTTGTAAACGAACAAACTAAGGGCCCGGATCAGCAAGGAACGCAGTTGCTTATACGCACGCTATTGGTCGATTGTTGCATACTGCGCATGCATCGCAGGGCGCGTGCACGAACTAGCCATTGCGATCGGGACTGCGATCACAGTGACTACGCAGACGCATCGCAGGGTGATTGACCAGAAGTGCCATTTGGGGGGGAGGGGGGGGGTCGTTTGAATGCCGCTGGAGGGGCGTGCATAAATGATTCACTGCGATGCCCTACGCAGCCTGAGGCCTGATAGCGTGCGATGAAGTTAGGAAGGTCAGCGCTTGTGCAAGTATGCGTGAGGCTGCGATGGCACCAATGGTTTTGCAGTCTTGCTAAACATTATGGATGTGTGTAAGGTAAAGTGGGCGTCGTTATGTAGTACTGCGGCGGCATGGCGATGGATTAGCATACTATCGCAGTTGAACTGCGTGCGTAATTGCTATTGCATTCGCAGTTGCGTTCCTTGCTGAATCAGGCCCTCAGTCCATTTCTATGTCTAACAATAGTGCATTTAAAAACATACTCACTAAAATAATTTTTTTTTTTTACACAATTACTCATGTGTCAAAGATTCAAAAATAAACTTTTTTATTCTATTGATGCTTCTGTTACATTACACTAAGGGCTGAGTAGAAATGATCGTTTGTACACTGGTTATTGCTGAGTGCTGGGAATGGTATCCTGGGACAGAAACGTCACGAATGTGTTTTACCATAGAGCACAGGTTATAGAATGGGACATTATAAAAGTATATAGTGAATGGGACCAAATCCATTTGATTCTCATGGAAATCACGCTCTGATTAGCTTTTTTTCTTGTGGTTAGCACTTAAGTTTTCAAGAATAACATTAATTCCACTGCAGCTGGTTTAACAACAGGTTAATAATGATTGCCCTAACATGGAAGACACAGAGGTGTCTTAGGGCCTGATTCATTACGGATTGCATTTACACACACAGATTTGCTGGAAAATATGCTAATGACTGCAATCGCAAAGCCGTCACATAGCTAGCATAGAGATGCCCGTTACCGCTATCTCACATCTGTAATACCTTGCAGTCCTGCGTATACATCGAGTAACATCGGCCCCTCACGCAGAATTACAGCAGGTCTGACCTCACTTAGAAATTGCTAACCTCATCGCACACACTAAATATTCAAGCTGCGTATGCCGTCGCAATAGCTAATTTATGCACTCCCATGCGACAGCGTTCAAACGGACAGACGCCTGCGTTATTCACTCCCCCGTCACCACGGGGGAACACTGACCTAACGTCACTCACTCTGTGATTGCTTTCTTTTTGCGTGCGTGATCTAGATAAGCACACATAGCGCAGATGGTTAGTAGCAGGATTCCATTGTCTATAAATGCAACTTAGAATCATTCAATTCAGGCAAGAATTTTGATTCCTACTTGCGGAACTCCTATGTTAGGGGGTCAATGTGTCCTCCAAATATTGCTTGGGGAGTCCCAGCAGAGGTTGTGATCAACTTCCCTTGGATTTGTTTACTTGCAGCTCGGTTGCTGGGCAGTCGTCACATATGGTGTAAAACAGTGCGTACTGGATGGATCCTTTGGAAACATAACCTAAGACAAGTTTCCACTTCCCCTGCGGTGACCATTTTGTTCTGCAGGTTACCGCTGCCAATGTTTAATGACATGGGACATAACCGCACCTAACTCTGGGCCTCATTCAGAGATGAAAGCAATGGCGATTACGTATGCAGATCGAGCAATTGTTTCCCATTGCACATGCGTATAAGCAGCACTGCGCTCGTGCAGCAATCGCACTGCGATTACGGCCGTACAGAGGAGTCTATCGCAAAGTTAGTGACAGGCTGTCAGCGTTTGGGGGGTGGTAACGGGGAGTGGTGAGAAAGACGCAGGCGTGTCTGACCGCCATTACATGGGCGTGCATAAATTAGCCCTTGCGATCTCCTACGCAGCTCCGCGTGGCAGGAGAGCTGCCAAATCTGCAGCAGGTCAAACCTGCCGCACCGGCAAGGTGGCCGTTCGATCTGCTTCGATGTTACCGATATTTACGCAGGTAAGTGATGTCGTACGAATGTGAGAAGGCAGCAGTGGTCACATTCATTAGCATATACTTGCAACTGCGTTCTGTGTGAAATCGTAGCTGCGATCCCATTAGCGTCCATCTCTGAATCGGGCCCTCTGTCTGTAGAGGTTTTAAAATCTCCATTTTGAATCTTACACGACATAGCAACACCTCTCAATGTAATACTGTAAAGTATTATGATCCTTTAGCTTAAGACTCTGTAAATTTGTGTGTCAGTTTCTTAACCCAGATTATTATCTGTTCTTTTTCAATTAAACGGAATGATAATTTTATTTTATATTTTTTTGATTTGTTTCTTGAATACTGTTTTACTTACTAATGTATGTACTACATTTGCAGTTCTGTAATAAAAATATTATGAAAAAAAAGCATATTTTGCAATTTTAGAGGGAGCTTAAGACATACTTGCCTTCTCTCCCGGCACGCTCCCGGAATTCGGGTGGCACTCCCAGGATGCATCTTTCCATCCCCCTATACCCCGAGCCAGAGGCACCTCAGTTCATGACAAGCCAAAGGCTGGAGGAGGAGAAGAGAGAAGGAAGACTAGTACACACAAGAATCTCACACTCCCATAGAAGGAGGCGGGAAATCGGTGACCAGAAACATAGCCCTTAAGAAGCCAGGTGCACCATGGCGGGTGCCCTGTGGACCCTATGGACTTTGAAGAGAGTTAACAAAGGTAAGTTTTATTCTTCAGGGTCCACAGGGAGACCTTGGGGATGTCCCAAAGCAGTATTCAAGGGTGGGGACACTCTTGTGCTGAGAGGACAATCCGGTGTCCAAAGGAAGCATCCTGAGGCAAATGTATCAAAGGCATAGAACCTCGAAGGTATGGACAGAGGACCACGTGGCCGCCTTACACAGCTGTTCAGCTGAGGTGCAACGGCGAGCTGCCCACGAGGGACCCACCGAGCGAGTAGAATGAGCAGTAACAGTAGCTGATACAGGAAGGCCTGCCTGCGTGTAAGCCTGTGAGATAGTCATGCGAAGCCATCTAGCCAATGTCTGTTTGTTGGCTGGCCATCCTTTCTTGTGAAATCCATAGAGCACAAATAAGGAGTTTGATTTCCAAAGAGAACTGGTACGGTCCACGTAGAGCCGGAGGGCACGGACTTGCCGATAGGGCTGGTGATTGAAAGGCCAAGATTACAGTTTCCTCATTAATGTGGAAACGAGTAACAACCTTTGGAAGGAAACCAGGGCAAGTCCGAAGCACAGCCCTGTCCTGATGGAATATCAGAAATGAGCAACAGGAAAGCGCCCCTAAATCTGACACCCTTCTGGCAGACGCCATAGCCAGAAGAAAAAGTCTTTGCTGTGAGCCACTTGAGTTCCACAGATTCCAGAGGTTCAAAAGGAGGATCCTGGAGGGCACGGAGAACTACTGAAAAATCCCATGGATGCCCTGGAGGGACAAAGGGAGGTTGTATATGGAGGACACCCTGGGGGAAGGTATGGACATCGGGTAGTTGAGCAAGTCTACGCTAGGACCAAATGGATAGAGCAGAGACGTGCACTTTCAGCGAGGCAAGGCGGAGTCCAAGGCCCAATCCAGCTTGAAGGAAGGCCAGGACTCTTGAAATCCTAAATACCTGAGGGTCGTAGTTTCTGGTATGACACTATTGGAAATATGTATGCCACACTTGCCACACTCTGTGGTAGACCCAAGCAGAGGCTGGCTTACGCGCTCTGAGCATAGTCTGGACCACAGAGCCAGAGAATCCTTTGGACCTCAGGAGGGATGTCTCAAGAGCCACGCCGTCAAAGACAGATGACCCAGGTCCGGGTAAAGGCAAGGACCCTGAGACAATAGGTCTGGACATTTAGTCAGCAGGAACGGAGTGTCGATGGAGAGACTCCGAAGATCTGAGTACCAATGACGTCTGGGCCAAGCTGGAACCACCAGCAGGACAGTGCCTCTCCGTACACTGGCAGTTTGTGATTGTGTCAGGAGGCAATGAGGTCCACGTCTGGTAGGCCCCATCTGTTCACTAGGAGTTGAAAAACCTCTGGGTGAACAGATCATTCCCAGGAATGCACGCCGTGTTGGTTGAGGAAGTCTGCTGCCCAATTGAGAACTCCCGGAATGAACACCGCAGAGATGGCCAGGAGGTGGCCCTCGGCGCATGACAGAATGCGTGACACTTTTGTCATTGCTGCCAGACTTCGAGAGCTTCCTTGATGGTTGATGTAAGCCACTTGTGGCATTGTCGGACTGTACCTGTACAGGTTTTCCTTGAAGTATGTCCTGGGCCAGTATGAGGGTCCTGTACACAATAAATTGATTGGCAGGGTTGATTCAACAGATGTCCAACGGCCCTGGACGGAGTGTTGACTGGTCACTATGCCCCAGATCCAAAAGGGATGACCCGTGGTTAGATAAGATGTCTGTAGCCACCAAGATAGGGACAGACGAACTTCTGGAGTGAGCACCATCATCTGAGCTCTTATCCGATGGGGCAACACGTTCCACCTGGAGAGGATCAGCCTTTGCAGAGGCCTTGGAGTGGAAATGAGCATGCGCCACCATGTCGAAGGTGGATACCATGGATCCCAGAACCTGCAATGCTGAGTGGACTGACACTCGGCGACTGTGAAGGAATCTGCTCACATGTAGTTGAAGTGTGGAGATCTTGTCTGATGTCAGAAAAATTCTCTGATTCCAGATGAACCATTCTTTGTGAAGGATTCAGGGAGGAATTTTTCCAGTTGATTAACCATCCGTGCTTTGAAGGAAAGCGATGGAACGTAGGGTTTCCATCCTGAACCTGGGTACCCTGAGGAATTTGTTCAGAGATTTGAGGTTGAAGCTAGACCGATGAGACCCATTCGGCTTCTGAACCAGAAAGAGAGTGAAATAATAACCGTTCCCTCACTGAGATAGTAGGACTGGCACAATTACCCCTGCTTGCAGCAAGGACTGTATGGCCTTCTGGATTTGCAGGGCCTTGTTTTGGTCTGAAAGAAGCCCATAAAGAAAAATTGGTGGGGTGGCCATCTTAGAAACAAGAGGGCATACCTGTGAGAGACCACTTCTCTTACCCAAGCTTCCGTGGTAGTTTGACACCAGTACTGTGCAGACTGAAGAAGTCGGCCTCCTACTCTGGGGTCTCCAAGGGGGAAGCCCGTCCCGTCAGGCTGAGGGCTTGTCCTCGGATTTTGAAGCAGGGCATCTGGTAGTCCAGGCCGGCTTAGTCCTGGGCTTGGCGGCCCTAGTGGAAGCTGACTGCCTAGGAAAGGACTGACCTTTAGGCTTTTCTTGGGGACGAACGGACCTAATAGATGTAGACCAAGGCTTTGTAGTAGCAGACGCTGAAGGCAGAAATGCAGTTTTTGATGCAGCCAATGTGGTTACAACCTTGTCAAGGTCTGGGCCTAACAAGATTTCCCCATTGTAGGGCAATACTTCTAAGCCCTTCTTAGAATCCGCATTGGCCTTCCATGAGCGTAGCCACAGGCTACAGCAGGCAGACACCGCCGTGGCTGAGACCCTAGCCGTTAGGAGAAGCATCCAATGTTGCTTCTCCAATATAGGAAGCTGCATCTCATATGTGAGGTATGAAAGACATCTGATCCCTAGATGCTTTTGAGGGAAAAGAGTCTTCAAGTGCGTCAGCCCAGCTTTCTATTGTTTTAGCCACCGATGCAATAGCCATGGTCGGACGAGCAACAGCCCCTGAAAGAGAGTACATCGATTTAACGCAAAATTCAACCTTTCTATCTGTAGGGTCCTTCAGAGAGGATACTGTAGGGATAGGAAATGTAGCGCTCTTAATCGCGTAACATGGGAATACACCGCAGTGGGAGTCTCCCATTTTCAACAGTGAGCCGCAGGAAATGGATAATAGGTCAGACGTTTTTGGGGCTGAAACCTCTTACCAAGCTGCTGCCATGTGTTCAGCTAGTTGATCTGAAAAAGGGAATTCTGATGAAGCCACTTTCTGTTGTTTAAACAGTGGGTGCTTTGATTTAGGGGCTAGTTCGTCAATTTCTTCAGAGAAACCAGCATATACAGTAGGTAAGGAAAGAATCACGGGTTGCAAAAACATTGGGCATTAAAGTGACATAAACTACTTTGTGGGGACCCCATAAAAAAACAACAACACAGTTTTCACACTCGTTTTGGCCTGCCAGACTAGTGTAGCTGGGGGGGGGGTGGGAGAGAGGAGCTCCACAACCTCTCCAGGACCACTTTAAGCCCTGAGTAAGATTGATCTAACAGCTTGTACCAAAGCAGGAATACTAATTTCTGACTGACTCTCTTCTTTCCCCCGGAGGGGAGTCGGTGTTAGAGAGATCAGCCTCTTCTTCCTCCTCAGAATCTGAGAGCATGCGTGGACTGTGAGGATAACAGGACGCTTAGACGTTTTACTTCTCACCTTGCAACATAGTTTGAAAGGCTGTAGAGGTAGCCACCAGACACTACTGAGCTAGAAAATACGTCTACCCAAGGAGGGGGGAAGTACTTGTATAGTCTGAACCTGTTGTGGCAACCCCAGAGGGGGAATTACAGCCTGTTGTGGCAACCCCATAGGGGGGATTACAGCCGGGTCCGCAATAGTAGCCAGCACATAAGAAAAGGAAGCCCAGGGGGGCTCCTGTGCAGGAGCTGAGGAGTTCGATGGGCCATGTGGGGTATAACACTTCACAAAAACTTTTGCTATCGGCGCTAACAATAATATACTGCAAATCTATGTGTGTGTAGTAAATAAAACCAAGGGGATTTTTTCATGATTTGATCAAAGCATTTAAGCCTGCAGCCCAGCATCAAGGGACCCCTTGTTTTTCTGCAGGTCCGTACACTATCATATATGCCCAGCACACCATTACATTGCAGTTACATGTACTCACCTCCTAGATACAGAGGGACACATCTAGGAGGGGAGTACATGTAACAGCAATGTAATGGTGTGCTGGGCATATATGATAGTGTAGGGACCTGCAGAAAAACAAGGGGTCTCTTAACGCTGGGCTGCAGGCTTAAATGCTTTGATCAAATCATGACAAAATCCCCTTGGTTTTATTTGCTACACATATAGATTTGCAGCATATTATTGTTAGCGCCGATAGCAAAAGTTTTTCTGGGTATAACACTTAGCACTTCACCCATCTTGTATCAAATCCTCCTCACTTAATCCTGCAGCACATAATTTGCATGATAGCAGAATGGGTGCAGATGCTTGCTTGCTACTCTTGCCCTTGCTAGACATTAGGTGCAGAGTAGTACAGCACACAATATGGCACTGGGTATAATGCACCCACTAGGTATGTAGAATACAATATACTGATCCTGTCTTATGCTTTAGTAAGCTGCAGGAGCGCACAGCACAAATATGGCACAGTGCAGTAACCAACTGTATGTGACAACCCTCACAAGTACAAGAGATGTGAGGCACAGGAAAAACCCTGAACACACCTGTATGTTAGGGCCATGTAAGGAGAAAAAGGGAAAGGTATATGCTGACAGCATAGAGAAATATACAGACAGGCAGCGCTAGCATAAGTCACATACAATGCAGAAATACAATAGAACTGCAGAATGGCACTACAATCACCTACACAGATTCTGTGGTCAGAGACTCAACATCTAGTAGGCTATAGCACTACATAACCTGATTTCAGGGAGAGGTATGTAGGGGGACTGGACCCAGCGTTTCCATGAGAGAGCTGTGGCTGAGCCTGAAAAAAATGGCTGCCGGAGACCTGAGGGTGTCCAGAGTAGTCAGAGGAGGAGAGCAGCTCAGGGAAGCGAGACCTCAGAGGAATGGCGCCCTGAGCTGAGGGGAGGGGCCACTTTAATGGGGAAAGCTGACCTCCCCATGCTGATTATTAACCACCAGGATGCTGGATTCCCGCTCCATATTTACCCTGGTGGTCTAGTGGATCACTGTGGACAAAGCCTGTGTTCACTCTCTGCACCTCCGGTCCGTCCCGAGACCGGAGGTAAGACTGCCAATCCGCGGGTCACCGCGAACGATGACCCGCCTTACCTGTCCCCTTGTGTCCGGGATGCAGTCTGGGTCTGTCTGTGGGGCCGGCTAGCAAGGTCCCCGGGATACCTGCCGAAAACCCCAGCCGCAGCTAGCGTTGCGACACCCAGAGGGGTGACGGAGCAGGAGCGCAGACGTCCTGTGGATAGTCTACTGCTGCCCGCTCAGGAGAAAAACTCAAAACAGAAAATCATAAAATAAAAGCAAAATGGTGACCCGACTCCGGCCAGGCACCAACGAAACTGATGTGCCTCTGGCTCGGTATAGGGGGATGGACCGATGCATCCTGCGAGCTGAAAGCTTTAACTGCGTGGTGCCCGTTCCTCAACCACCACCTATAGCCGAAGGTCTCCCTGTGGAGCCCTATGGACCCTGAATAAGAAATATGCATATTTGGACATTGGTGTGACTAGAATACAGTTGGGGGAAACTTAGTATACAGATGTGCGTGAAACTTAAAGTAATAGCAGTGGCTACAATAAAATGGGGCCCACACAACTCTAATGGGGCACTTCAATGACATGCATTCCAGAATGGCACATCGCCTCCAGCCCATAGAGATTCTCAGGAAAAATAGCGATGTTGACGGAATCATACATGGCGGATATGTGCTCAGGTGAACATCGCGTGATATTTGGGGCGCATCTAACGCAGAATTTAATTGACCCTAAAGTGTGATACTATTCCAACTATGAATACTATCGCAAACAGATACTTAAATATAAAGTTTTCCATTGCCTCAACTTTTCCTTACTAGAGCAGGTGCTGGACTCTGGTCAGCCTGCAATGTATAAGCATGCCCAGGGGAGCGCACTATCACAGTATATGACAATCTAGGACAACATGTGGTAATATACATCCCAGCATGCCTTGACAACAAAAGACTGATGGAGGCATGCTGGGACTTGAAGTTCCACAGCATCTGGATTCTGGCTAGCCACAGGCTGACTACATTTACCCCATACACTCCCCAGCTCCTGCAGCTGCAGCCTGGGCTAGGTGTGTGACGTCACTCGTTGGGTGCGCGCCCCCGAGCTGTCGGCGGGTACGCGCGTTCCGGTCACATGACCAGGCAAAGTTCCCTTATTTGTGTGGCTGTGCCGGTGGTGAGTCTTTATATGGGGGCTGCAGGTTAGTGCTGCTGCTCAGCTTCTGTGGACACTACTAGGGTGGGTGGGGCAGAGGTCATTGCAGCTTGGAGTACATGGTATAATTGTATAAATGTGCATTTATATAGTCATTATTGCAGCAGAGAATGACAGCGTGACATGGCTGTAGTCACAGGGTATATAATGCAATGTAAGACCAAGCTCCAACCAGTGACACCTGCTGCATAGCTCACTGCAATCACCCCACATGCATGTAAGCTTCCATTATAGACACTGCAGAAGTGCAACAGGGCTGAAGTTATCTTATAATTCAGCCAGCCTCTAAAACCCCTTTTCCCCAAAAAATCCCGGGGCAGACCTGGGAATTACCCCATTTCCACTACGGCGCCGATTTGGGAATATCCCAGGTCGGCGCCGTTCACACTGCATGTCATCACCAAGCGCTGTAAACTCCAGATCTCCCCTGAATGCCATAGCGGACCGGTGACCAGGGAAGGGGGTCCTTTCCAGGGTGGTGTCATTCGGTAGGCTGTCTGTGACAGCTGTCACCGAGGAGGGTGAGATTACAGCCTCCCCGTATGAAGCGAGGATGGTGTAAAAACCGGAACCATACAGGGAGGCTGTAATCTCTCCCTCCCCGGTGACAGCTGTCACAGATTCCACCAGCCAATCACCATGTGGTAAATGGGTACGAAGACCTGGCTTACTCGTTTAAACCAATACCCCTTTTCCACCAAAATTCCGGATCTGAGCGGGAGTTGGAACAGGGTTCCTATCCGGATCAGACCCGGAATTTAGCCGGCGCCGACTCAGGATATTCCCGAGTTGGCGCCGCTCACACCGCAGTCGGGTCTACATAGACCCGGCTTTTTCGGCGTGAAAGTGGACGCTTGGAGATGATGTCGTCTCCAAGCGCCACTGAAGCCGGACCAATCGGCCGGCTTGCGGCACACTGCAGGTCATCAAGACCCAGAGTGCGCCGTACACACAGCAGGGTTTCACGGGTTACTCCCATGTTATACCCTGCTATTTACCTGGGTTGGATTGCAGGGTTACTCGACCCGGCGATCCAACTCTCCCCTTTTACACCAAGGAGCTGCCAAGGTTAACCCTGCAATAACCCGGGTTTTAGTTCCGGTGTAAAAGGGGTATAAGCCTGACCAGGGTTTTACCCGCGTAAAACCCTGCTTAAGACCCGGGATTTTTTCCTAGGAGCCTTTTGCCGCTATCCCGGCTGACACGGCAATAACCCGGGTATTTTGGCCAGTGAAAAAGGAGTATTATTCACTTCTTATTCGTGCTCCAGCTTCTTAATCATGTTCCAGCTAATTATTCAAAGCATGTTGTAATAAAACAATTAAATCAAATTGGATCATTAAGTTTACATTGTATAAATAAAAAAGACTGTCTATTGTGCATGGCCCACAGAAGTTTTGGGCATGAAATTGGATAGTAAAGTGGGCACGGGGACCAGATTTAATACATTTGCATAAATAGCTGTCGTTGTGCAAGGGTTAAATAGCCTTGGGCAACAAATTTGACACTTGGAACCCACAGAGGGGCGTCACTTTCATGTATTCCACTTGCAGTTTGCCTTGACCAATAGGGTAGTAAAGTGGGCACAGGGCACGTGCAAATTTTGCTGTGGGTCCCCCTAGGTCTAGTTACGCCCCTGGCCTTCGTCTAGAAAGTTTATACCTATTGAATACAGTTGTATCTCAAAGAGCACTACCTGCTGTGCGGCATTCCATGAAAATAGTAATTACTCTGCCTTGTGATTTAAATACCTGGCTGAAGCTAGAGAGACAACATTTATTCAGTGACTGTTGCAGGAGGGTGTTTACAAACAAATAAATCTAAAGGTGTGTATCCGCTAGGCGATAAAGGAACAACATTGTAATCGTACAGTCGTTCCTCATCCTGTAGGTGCCTACACTGAACTATATGTCGTTCAGTGCAGGCACCCTCCCTCATCCCTGAACATGCACAATGTTATCGGCAGGTTGACCGGCATGTTCAGGCGATGATTGATGTCGAAAACAACCTGCGGGAGCATGCATCGCTGGTCATTTTTAACATTTTTATGCCCGATTTGTGAACGATTAATGAGCGAATGAACGATAATGATGTCGTTATCGTTCAATCGATCATTTTAATTGCCCAATGGATACACGGCATAAGTAATCAGAAAGTGGAGAACTCCATTTAATTTGTACAATCCTCAGAAGATGTAGAGAGTTCCTGTCCCTCGGCACATGTACAGATGTACACAGGACATTAGCACACCAACGTGTCAAGGATATTTCTGTTTTTTCCATGTATTTGTTTGAAAGTATCGTGCGTAATATGTCACTTTTATTGTTCTCCAGTCCCACAATGGACCGTAGCCTGCTGCACACTGCAAACGCTGCGCTGGAGAGCCGCCAATTGGAAATGGCTGAAGAACTGTACGGGGAGATCATAAATAGCTGGGCGCAAAATAGGTGAGAATGGGCATCATCTCCCACTGCGTCCTATTTCATTTTCTGATAAATGAATAAATGTTATATTTCATGTATGGCCCAAAGTAAAAGATGCCGTGTTAGTGACACAAATACTTAATAACAATTCTGATAGGCCTATCTTGGTGGTTGGGAAGTCTGTCCTGAGGAAGGCTACGTTTGTTAGCCGAAACGACCTGTGACAACCTGCAATTATGCAATAAGGAATAAAATAAGTTTTTTATGCTGACGAAAAGTCCCTGGTGAGTGCACCTTATCTACTATCTTGGACATGTGTTGATGCTGCCCAGGAGGGAGCATTGGGGAAGCACTCCAGGCGGATGTTTAAATGTCCTGGGCACCGTCGGACCGGCAGCGTGAAGGGGCACCGCTAGTTGGCGTCCAAGTCGGTGTGTAGTGCGGACTGCAGTGAGTGTGGTCCGCACTACACAGTAAAACAAATAAATCGTCGACGACGCTGGGTAGTGCACTCGTACTACCTGGCGGCGGTGTGTTTGTTTTAGCAGCCATTGAGAGTCAGACAGACTCTCATTGGCTGCTGCACGCAGAGCCGGAGCCGGGCTGGAGCCCACTCATGAGCTCCGTCTTCCGGCTACCGCAGTGGGTGATGGGAGAGACGTCATGACGGAGGAGCGGACGGCGGCCGGCGCAGGAGGTAAGTGTAATTTTTGTATGTCTGTGTGTGTTTG